>JANTOP010058441.1:0-22811 GCA_027564815.1 Symmerus nobilis | reverse complement strand
AAGAGGCAGACCGAAAACCACATGGCGGCGAACAGTCGTCGAGGAAGCCAGAGCAGAAGGAAAGGAGTGGAACGAAGAGAAGGCTCTGGCCCAGAACAGACTAAGATGGCGGAGATTTGTTGATGCCTTATGTTCCCGCGAGGAATAAAATACTAGATGATGATGATGATGAATGCAGAGGGAAATTTCTTGCCTCCAGCATGTGTCTTTAAAATTTAGATTAGAATTTATGTAGATTAGGGAAAATACAAATTTTAAATAAATTTGCTATTTTCAATAGGAAAAAACAAGAAAATGGAATTTGAGGATGGAATGCCACCGGGCTTGGTCGTATTAATGGGTAAATCAGTGACATTTTCTTTGTTTGGTTAAAGAAGCACTTCTATCCAAGAAAACCCCAAGGAAAAGTTTTTCTTATAGTGGATGGCCATTCGTCCCATTACAGTAATACCGAAATTTTGGAGTTCGCTATTGAAAACGATATCATACTTTTGTGCTTGCCGCCGCATACAACGTCTTGCAACCAATGCAGAAACAAAAATTTGATAAAAAAATTAATTCGCCATATCACCTTATGGGGTGGGCCATATCACCCTTCACCGAGGGGGAAATGGCGTTTTACAATGAATTTAAAAAACATTTTTTCGTTACCGAATCGGTTCGATATATAAGTATATTTTTAATGATAATGAATTATAATTGAATAAAGTATATGTTCCTATTTTTTTCTCTTTAAAATCTCTATTATTTTTGGAGTTATTCTAAAAACAAAAAAGGTATACCATATCTCCCGACTTTATCCTACCATTGTCGATTTAAATGGGCACTTCGTTCAGGAGCTATTGCCATTTTACCATGACCATGCATATTAGGGATACTGGTTGTCCAATATATTATATACATATTATTACCAATTCTAGAATACAATCTTAAAAGGTAGGGTGCCTAAATTTGAGTTAGAAAATGTTAGAAATATTTTTGCGATCGTTAGAAAGAAACAATTGCTTTTAGTCTAATTATTGTGTAATAATTTCTTATCACTTAATTTAGTTTAATTTTTTTCAGTATTTATTATTATTTTTTAAAATAATTCCTTGTTAGTAAACATTTTTTTTGTTAATATTTTATTTTAAGGTATGTATTTCGAAAATATTTATTTGGTTGGACTATAGAAAATATAAAGATATATATCTTACATCTAGAAAAATAGATAGTACGATTGGGAAATTAGAATTTTATTGAGAAAAAACGGAAAACAATCAACCCAAAATTAAGGTCAATTTCGAAATAAAACAATTCCAATCATTCCAAATTTATCATTTTTAAAAGATACTAAAGACTTATCTAATTTATAGACTTCTTAACCCAAATAATAGAATTATGGGCTTAAAATTGAAAAACTATTTCGTATATTACGACACTTCTCTAAGCTTATAAGTACAATTTAATATTTTATTTATTACACTTGTTTACTGAATTGAATTGCTTACTTTATCAATTTTACATGAAATATTATGACAAAATAATAAATTATTTATTTAGAAAAAAATTAAAGAAAAATATACCTATAATCGATCACTTAACGTACAATTAGGAACCAATTTTATCAGAAAATTGTGCATATCATTTTTCTCTATATATTTGCTTATCACCTGAAGTGGTATTATAAATATTTGATTATCATTATCATTATCAATACAAACTTGATTCAATATATAAGATTGAGAAATTATTAAAAGTCACTTGAGAACAATTAGAATTATTAACCAATGTTACATTTAATAAATAAAATAAAATCTTTAATATATATGATCCTTATACTTGCTACCTAAATTGAGATTATACTTCTTTTTAATATTTATTGGATATTGTACATTTTCATTTTATTTAAAAATATTTTATTTCAGATATCATGGATAAAATGGCGAATACTTACACTCCTTAGATTCCGGTTCATGCTCAATATATTTAATAAAATATTAATCGAACTATTATGCAATAAGCAAGTATATAATTCAAATATATTATAAGAATATAAGAAAAACTGGTTTTAAAACAGGTGTGCTATAAATCGTGTATTTAATCCTATAGTAATTAATTTATATTTATAATTAATTTTATGTATTGATTAAGATTATAAATAAGTTGGTTACTCATAGAAAATTAATTACCTGTATTGTAATAATTGAAATAAATTGATTAATTATGAAATATCTACACCTGGTTTTATTTATTTTATTCAAGTAATGGGTATAATCTTGAAATTAAGAGATGGGGTATGTGACTTATGATTATATTAAATTAGTATAATTATATTGGTATTTGTTGAATTTAAACTAAATACCGGGTTAACGGGTTTGCTGTCCAAAGGTTGATCTTCTAAGTATCGATTTTGATTCCGTATGCACTTAATATATTAATGATATAAATCATTTAAATAAATACGAGCCGAAATAGAAGGCTTACGGATCCAGTAAATCGGATTATGAGAAATGAAACCTACGAGTACAGTGATGAAACCATAAAACACACTTTTTTTAATGATTGACCTGCTGATTTTATAGGGGTCGATGTAAGAAGAACGTCACGAAAACGGTGAACTTTTAGAGAATGGGTTAAAATTTTCCGAAAATTTTAAATTTGTAATTTTCGAAATGGATTCAAATAGAGGATAAGTTAGGTGATCTAACAATATCTTAAAATCAGATGGTCCCCTCACAGCTTGTAATTTAAAAATACCCATAAAAATCGAATTGTAAAATATTAACGATTCTTAGGAAATTTTGAGAAAATAAAATTTATCCAAAGATGAACAAATATTTTTAAACAATTATCAAAGAGATTTTGTTTAAAATTTTTTGAAAAAATTACCATTTATTTAGCAAAAAAAAAAAAAAAAAATGACCAAACCATCGATTTTGTAGGATTTTCCTGAAAAGTTAAATTTCCGGAAAATTCTAGGTATACCAAAGTATATTAAATTAAACTAGGTAATCTACGTAGATTTCTAAATAAATAAACTCCTGATTTTTAGGGGGACCGATACAAAGAGTACATGAGAAAAACTGTTATTTTCAGGGAATCGGTTATAATTTCTCGAAAAATTACAAATTTCAAAATTTCAATAGGATTTCAGTAGGATTTCAGTAGGGCATAATTAATAATAATAATAATAATATTTCTCCATATAAATATTATATACAAAAAGGCAAATTGCCTTATGGACTTGATAATAAGCAAATGTAATGTAAGATTTGAGTTAGATATAAAGAAAAAAACAGAAATGATATAAATGATATACATAAAAGGAGGGTAAAATTGGGGGAAGTCGGGGGACCAGACTGGTTATTCTGGCTGGAGGCATTTCTCGCATTTTCCCCATTTTTCCCTGTTTGTCGCAAGGTTTACTTCCTTTCGACTTAGTTTATTTTTCTCCTGCTTGTACGACATCTAATATCATTCTTTCTCCCGGCGCGGAGTATTCACCCAATAGTTTGAGATTTTCTTTGATTTGCAGACAGTTTGAAAAGTTTTTTCTCGACATTATCCAACTTTCTGTCCGTTTCGATACCTTTCAACATTTGTCCAGCCTTTTTTTGTCTAGGAGTAGATATTATTTAATTTTTCCCAGCTATTTCCCACCTTTCCCAAACATTTCTCCTCTGCTCCAATTTGCGTTTTCCAACCCACATATTATCCTATTATAAACCCTGAACTTATAAAAGTTGTCTCGATTTTACCTAATTTTCTGGAACCGATTAAATTCATTCATGAGATAAATCCAGATAGATCCAGGTTATTATAGGGACATGTTACAGGTCACTTTCTCTGGAAGTAGATTCCTTCATGAGAAACATAAAGCTTCCTTAATGCCTATATTTAGAAAGCCGTGTTTTTAATTTTATCGGATTTCATTAATTGTTAGAAAGTATTCTCAATGGAGGCGATGTATCTTCTCGAATATTTGGGTTGAAGGGAAAGGTCATTGTTCCATAGTTACAATCAATATTTGAAGCAATACTTTTCTTTAAAATAACTCCCAAAAATCATATGAAATATACCCTAGAATCCAGTTCGGTCTAATGGCCATCTAATGACTTTGAAACATTCTAAAACCAGCTTGAAATCAATATGTTGGGATGTATTGCTGTTCCATGTTGTGCTTTAAGGGCTGCGATACTCTAATTCGAGGGACTTTTTCTTTTAGGGTAAACCAAACCCTTAAAATGATGATAGGGCAAATTCTAATAAGAACTTCTGCTTAATAGAGAAGGAATGATTTATATACCCATTTAAATTTAAATTGAAGGTTGAACGGGCACTGTTCTCGACATATGAGTTTCGTGGGTTAAGAGATAATTCGAACCCTGGTTATTTGGGAAAACTCTCACTGCCAAAAAGCTATCAATAAATAAATGCTAGTGGTAAATATACAATCAGCTTTTAGGGTGCCAGAACTAGTTGTTCTATCTCTAGATTGGACTCCATCCCATATAGGATGAACAATTTCTCGCTTGCTCACACTTCATCCTCTAATGGCAGCCAACCTTGAACAAACATTTTTCAAATTTTTGTTAATCTAGCTATGACCAAGTCTTTACTTGCGAATTGAGAATTATTAGTTGGGGAAAAATAAAAAAATATCACAACAAAATTTTTCGAACAAAAGCTCTGCAAGAACTTTAAAGCTCCCAGAAAGCTTTATTTTCCTAACCTTATTTTTAACGTTTTAAAATATATATTCTATCCAAATAACGACTATTTAATGAAATTTAAAATTTTCCGCGAAAAAGCTTAAAAATTTCGAAAGCTCAATGAAAGCTGAATAATAAAATGTCATTTCATATAATTTGGAATCGAATTTTTGTCCGATTCACTCAATTTAAATGAAAATGAAATCTTCGCAGAAAGACTGCCCAAACTATTAAAAGCACAATGAAAGCTCTAAGTTATCAGCTCCATTTTTACTTGTAAAAATCTATTTTCTATACAAATAACGGTCTTTTAACGAAATTTCAACTTTTTAAAAATAATGCTAGAAAAATCGAGAAAGCTCATTGGAAGCTCGGAATTAAAATGCCATTTTATATGTTCTAAAATCTATTTTCTACCCAAAATACGTTCCTTTAACAAAATTTCAGAATTTCCAAAAAAAAAGCTTCAAAAATCTCGAAAGCTCATTGACACCTTAAAATTAAAATGTCGTTTTATATAATTTGGAATGGAATTTTTAACTAATTATTTAAATCTAAATGATATATGGAATATTCGAAGGAAACTTGTCCAAACTATTAAAAGCGCGTCGAAAGCTCTAACGAAATATTTTTCCAAAATGAAGCTTTAAAAATCCCGAAAGCTTATATAAAGCTTAAAATTAAAAGCCATTTTATATATTTTGGAATCCATTTTTTATCCCATTTATTAAATTTCGATAAAATTTGAAATTTTCGCTAAAAACTTTCTCTTTCCACTGCAAGCTCAGAGAAAGCTTTAAGTTTCGTACTTAATTGTTTGCGTTCTAAAATCTATTTTTTATCCAGATATCGGTACTTTCACAAAATTTCGAATTATCCCATGAAAACATGCTTCAAAAATCATGAAAGCTCATTGAAGCATATACGAAAGACAGTAGGAATTAATTGAACGATATTTAGAGAATTCAATTAAATGCCGAGAAAATATAAGATTAAGAAAACGCGAGCGAAAAGTCGGAAAAGATAAGGAAAAATTCCCTAAACTCGAGAAGAATCTAACAGTCCCAAGAAAATTTTAGAATATCAAAAGAATTTTACATAAATATCGACAAAATTGGAAAAGTCTGAAAAGCCGGAAACATTCTAAGAAAATAAACGTCGAGAAAACGTTCCTATTAAAAATAGGAAGAAGTCTATATTATGAAAAGTAGGTAAAAATTCGCATATATTTGGGTACCTATGATGCGGCAAATATCAGGAGAAAATTGTAATTGGTAAAATTTCAGGAAAATGTCGGTAAAAATCTAATTAAATGGGCGAACATTGGAGTTACGGCAATTTCTAGGAAAATTTAGTTAAATCAGAGAAAATCAGGAAAAGGAGACAAGTATACGGACTAGTTATGCCTCTAAATTCCTAACCTTTTTACAGATTTTGTATTGCTTTGGACTGTTTTAACAAAGACATAAATTCTGCGGATAGATCTCCACTCCAAAAATTCGGTAAAAAGTCTGGAAGAAGTCTGAAAATTTAAGAAAAATTTGGGAGTCATTGGATTCTTTTATACATTTCGATGTGGAATTATTTAAAAGATAATCTGAATAATCTAACTATATGCAAATTTTTAATTTAACTTCCCGAGGATAGTTAGTTTTCTGTGCTAACGGAGTTAAGAAATAAAAGGAGAAATAGATTGTGTAATTAAAATGGCATAATTTTAGCTTGCAGCAACATTATGCCAAGAAACGATATATTAATAGTAGCAGCCATATAGGCTCATTGCAGGCATTCATTTCTTTTTATAATTATTAATAAAAGCTAATAACAAATTATTATTAGTTGTCAAAATTAATGCTTGATTTTTACATCAATTAAATTAATTTTTACATGTACATATTTAAAATTTGACTGGGGTACTTAAAAATCATTTAAATAACTAAAGGGTACTTTCCTAAAAAAGTTTGAGAAACACTGGTGTAGTGTAATAATTAATAGTGTAACGAAGGAAGATGTAGAAACCCTGAGTTTCCGGAGAGATTTTCGTGATAAATGTGATAATATTTACACATCAAAGAGTAGACGTAGAAAATTTTTTCATCTAGGCAGCGAACCGAAATTTCAATTAAAATTCATAATATGAGAATAAAATTTGCATTGATGAATTTGGGATAGAGATTTTTTTTTAATTAAAATTCAGAAATTTACTTTAGATAAAATAGACAAGATACGGTCTATTAAAAATCTCCATACAAAATTCATTTGAAAATTGATGCCAATTTTTCTTCATACATTTTACTATTTTTTTATAATCTGTTCCCTTGGTTTCGTCATTATACTAAGGAATTTTAAAATATTCTCTATAAATTTATCGGCCTATTTGACCTAATTGATAGATATAATTATTTGATTTATAATATTTGTACCTATACTCCAAATATTATCTACTGCCACTAAAGCATCAATAAATTTATTAATATGCCCTATCTTGTAATATTAGATCTATGGAAATTTAGAAAATTTTATGAAAAATGGAAGATTTAATGATATTCGGAAAATTTGATAGAAATCTGAATTCAATTTTCTGAAAATTCTTAGATTTTATTAAATTTCCAAATTTTTGAAATCTTTCCATTTTTAATTAATTTTTGGATTTAATTTATTACCTAAATTTTGCAAAAAAATCATCATTTACCTCTTGACCAATTCAGCATTCCTTATATTTTATTCTCCCAATCCTAAATAAATGAGAATTGCCCATCTCTGGTTCCCGGAGGTACGTTAAGAAATCATAAAATTAATTAATGAATTTTTCGATTGAAAAAATTGGATGGAAAAATACAGGAAATTTGATTTCCTATCAATCGATTCCATTGATCGATAAAAAAATAATATTTACAAAATTTTAACGGATACTTAATAAATAATTATCGGGTGGCTCTCTATACTTTTGCAATTAATGCGCTATTTTCGGGGTTTGAAAATAATTAAAATGTTGAACAGAAAAATTGGATTGAATGATAAGAGATACCATACATAGTATCGAAATAATCATGATGACTTAGAAATGAATATAATAATATTATTGAGTGATAAGAGAAGGCCTTGCTGTTTACTTTTTAAATTTTTAATCAACAAGAAATTTCAAAGTAAACCGATGATATTTAAGTATGGTTCACAATATATGGTTTTTGTTTTAAACCAAAAATTTGCGTGAATTTTCTATGACAAAATATGACTAAACTTATATTATGAAATGTCTTTGTATTATAAATGGAAATTGATATGAATATTATACAAGTTTCTTATCTTACTTACTTACATTTAAGGCTTTTATCTTTAAAGTTAATGTATTATTTTCAAAGAAATTCGATTTCGATAGTTGCAGTTCTAGTATTTCGGCTCATGAAAATCGAGTAAGACACGGTTAAGTTATTTTCTTTCCTTATTCAATATTTCTTAAAATATTAAATTAGAGGTGCGGAATGTAATTTCAGAAAAAAAAAATATTAATAATTATTTTTTTTCTCAGATCGGCTTCAATTTCAAGTGACTGGCTATTGATGTCATGTTAGAAAATTGAATATTCAAATGACCAGTATAGTTTGTCGGGATGTGAATTTCTAACATATCAGTGGTTAGATGAAAAATTAATCGTTAGGAATAATTAAGTAATTTAATCTATTAAAAAGGAACTTTACCGGAAAGGATAAAGATGTTGCTTCCAGCATTTTCATCGATACGCGGTCAAATAAAAATAAATAAAACCGTTGCAATCGATAATTTAGCCGCAAAATTACATTATCGCTTAACAACAATATTGTTAATTGCTTGTACGATATTAGTGACTTCAAGGTATACATTTTTTTAATTTAATTGAAATTTATTTTCTTCTAATCTCTGTTTTTTTTTATTTGAAGTTCAGGTGTGTAGGTATTGCCGTGTGACAAATATATGTATACAGATAATTAACTGATTAAATTTGATAAGTTCTTTTTTTTGGTTGATAATTTTAATACATCATTGGGATGTATTAGAATGACTCAACCTTTCGATTTAAATATACCACTTGGTATGAGATGATCTTAAGTAGATACTTAAGTGTTTTTTTGGTGATGGAATACACCGATTATGAGATCAACTTTTACCTGTCATCAAAATTCATAGAAAAATATTTCCATTTACTAAAATTTTGATTAAATAATTTTTTCGTAATTGGCTTGACTCATTAACATTTAAAAAAAAATTTAATAAAAAAATTTTACTCAAGAAAATTTCACTCGAAAAAATGTATCATACAAAATTTTAGGTCGCAAATATTTCGATTTAAAATAAATGGATACACTTACTTTCACTCAATTAATTTCACTCAAACAACTTTTACTCAATAGAATTTCATTGCATGAAAATGTATCTTAAATTCAATTTTTTATTTTTTCCTATGAAATATTTGAAATTGCTCCTTATAATTTAGATAAGAAACATTTAAAAATATTAGAAGAAAATTGCTTAATTTTTCAGAATTTCAATTTGTACGAAATCAGCAAAATTTGATGATGGGAAAATGTTCCTAGTTTACAAAGGAACACATAATGTTAAATAAATTTTTGAGAAAATAAATCTTTTATATTTTTTTTTGCATTTATTTGCCGATTATCGAGTAAATTTGCTGGATCTACGAGAAATTATTTTGAATTTTTTGTGAATTTTTTTTAAAACATTTTTTTTTATTCTGGTAGATAGAAGATATCAAAGTTTAATTTTTGTAATTAAAACCAAAATGAGTATGACCACCCCCATCTAAAAATCGGTGATAATAATCGGATTTATATAAATAGATTTCTGACGTCATTTTAGAAATAGAACATGTAGGGCAACCCCTTAAGTTTTTCATGTTATTAGATTGAAAAATTAATTATCAGTCGATTCCAAATCGAATAAAAATAAAATTAATTTTTCGGGATTTTAATCGAACGATTTTCCAGAATGCCAGAGTTACTTAGTTTCATCCCTATCAGAGCCCTTTGAGAAATTAAAAGGTTAACTTTTATGAAGAAAACTTATGTATAAAATTTATCCCCTGCTTCCTTACAGTTAATTTCGCATTTTTATTTGAATTTAAAATTTTCTAAGATCCAGCAAATTTTGTTGGAGTTTTGTGGATTCGATTTTTGGTTTTAAGTTTGAGGAATTTTACATTTCTTGGGAGGCCGAAGTGCCCTCCTAGTTATTGTTAAACGGGGATTCCTATTCAGATTTTAGATTCTTATCTAAATCAGAAAAGGTCTATCCAAATATCGGAATTTTTCTTAAATAAAATAAATTACATCCTACATAGACTGAAATGAAAAAAAAAATAAACGAACATGAAATATTGGAGGAATACCTGGAACTTTCCCCAAGTCCTAGGTATCTCTAATTATTTACGCTAAATTTACTTCAGGTATAACCCATAAGGAAGAGAAAATTCCAACAAAATTGGGTGAAAGAGTCGGGAATATCCAGAAAAAATCTAGAAAATCAGAAAGAATCTTCTAAATTCTGATAATCTTGAAAAAGTCACGACAACCCGATATAATTTCAGAATTGATGATGAAATACTGGAAAAAAGTCGGCAAGAATAGCAGAAAATCGCAATAGGTTTGCAAAAATTCAATTAAAATTAGTTAGTTCCTATAATTGTCAGGAAAATACAGAAAAGTCCAAAAAGTTGACGAAAAATTATTAAAGAAATTTGAAAGTTTTGTCAATTTATGGTTTCTTAAACTCAGATTGAGACTAAGTTCGGGTCCAATTACAAGAAACAGAAGTGAAAACATTTCATTATCTTTTCAGGCAATACATTGGTGAACATATTCGATGCATTGCAGATGCCGTACCAGAACATGTTGTTAATACATTTTGTTACTTCACAACAACGTATACTGTGGTAGGTATATATCCATATTTCTTAAAAATCAAGACACTTAAGTATTAAATATAATGTCTTAAGTGGGTCAATAAAAAGAATGTATTTATATTATACAAGTTTAAACAAGCCGTTATTTATATTCATTGAAAAGGGCTTGTAAGTTAGTGTATCTTAAATTTATTCTCTTGTTAAATCTTAATTGATCAATTATGTATTTTTTATTTAAATTCAAAGTAGTGTAAGTCAAATTTTCGAAATTATTTTAGGCTAAACATAACAATAGAACAGCTCTCGAACAGGGTGTAATTCCACATTTAGGTGTCGGTCCATCAATAAGATCCGATGAAATTATCCGACATGCATACTATCAATGGGTTCCGTTTGTTCTTTTTGCACAAGCGGTTATGTTCTATCTTCCGCATATGATTTGGAAGTCAATTGAAGGTATACCTACAAAAAAAAGAATTTCTTTCATAATTTCGGAATAAATTGAAATTAACTTAAATTCCCAGGTGGGCGATTAAAAATTCTAGTCGACGGCTTACAAATGGTAGCCGTTTGTTCGCATCTAGAAAACGATGTAACTGTTCGAGGAAAATTGTTACCATCTCGAAATCATATGGATGAGAGGTTACAGCTGATAAAATTTTCATTTTTCAAGCACATCCAATACAATCGATATTGGGCTGTGAAAATGTTGATGTGCGAAATTTTTTATGTCGCAAATATGGTTCTGCAAATTTTCGTGACTGATCGATTTTTGGGCAGAAGTTTCTTTACATTGAATCGTGATAATATGGATAAGGTGTTTCCGAAAATGACGAAATGTGATTTTTATAAGTATGGGCCATCGGGTACGATACAGCGACTCGATGTCCTTTGCGTTTTAGCTATAAATGTAATTAATGAAAAGGTTTTCATAATCCTATGGTATTGGTATTGTTTCCTAGTAGTAGCTACTTCCATACATATTTTATGGAGGATTACATCAATGATTTTCCATTCAAGGTTGGTATAAAGGACATCCTACATAAAATTTCTAAAAAATTTCTTTTTAATTAAGATCTCACGTATTCAATAAATTCGCCTTTTCCCTGGTGTGTACCGAACGATTAAATCCCTGGAATATGCTGGAAGTTACCAGACATTCATCATATTCGGATTGGTTGTATCTATACTACCTAGCTAAAAATCTCGATTCGTTTCTATTCAAAGAAGTTGTCCTACAAATTGGTGCCGAACTTCGATCACAAATGATCGAAGAGCTCGCCGGGGATGTTGAGGAAGCGAAGCGACTGTCAACGTTAAGTGATTTGGAACCGGTGAATGGAAATTTGGACGAAAATGAGAAAAATAATGAGAAGGAACATTTAGTTGTACCAGAATTTGTAAAAAGCGAAAAGACTGAATGAGGACAAAGAATAAAACTAAAAACTTAAGAAAACATGTTTCTTTATAAGAAAAATTACTGTTAAATTGTTTTATTTAAATTTTTTTAATGAGGTTTCTTAATGGGAGTTTTAAGAAAAAAGGTTAATAATTTTGATGTTTTAAAGACATTTTTTTTTAGGTATACATGATGTTAAAGAAATATGTTTTTAAGTATAAGCACGTAACATTTACATTCATTTTATGGTAATGTAACGTCCTACAGTAATGGCTAATAAAAATATAATATTTCAAGTCGAGAGAAAACTTTGTTGAAATATAAATTCTGGAATGAGATGCCTGCACTCCGGATACTATCCCTACATGAATTACAGAAAATATATATCTACAAATTTATATCAAAATTTCCAAATATAATAATTTCCTGAAAATTACAACCATTTTACCCTGAAATCTGACCATTTCTCTGTTTTGTTTTTTTTATCGTTACTCCCTCCCCTTCCTAAAGTCAGGGGGTTAATTCTATAAAAAATTTTGTTCTGCAAATTCTTCACTGTACCCTTTTGTTTATTTTTGCATATTCAGATTTTCCCATTCCTCGAGAAAATATCTAGGAAATTTAAATTATCCACCTTAAGAAATTCAAAACAATTTTTTATTTGTTTCCCAAATGAAATGAAATTTTTATTCTAATAAATTCTTCGGAAAATTTATCTAATCGATTTTATTGAATATCTCACAAGTCAATTCTTAATAATATTTTAGAAATATAAGTGGCTCCCCCCTGATCATCTAAATTAACGCCTAGTTGAATCCATATCGGGTATTTTATTATTATCGGAAACATATGACCAACCGTTCTTCAGAAAAGTACCCATTTTTTCTAATGTCTACCTGTATCGACCTCCTAAAACCAAAGGATCAATTTGATGGAAAAGTTTGTCCCTCACTGTACCCTAAAGTTGATTTCTGCCATATTCAGATTTTCACATTCCACAAGAAAATGTCCCGGATATTTATATTTTCAACGAGAATGTACAAAAATTCTATAAATCAAAGCATAGAATTTTGAGTCAAATTTATAAGAAAGGGCCTGTTTCTCCCGAATGGCTAGGAATTCAGAAGCCATCCTAGGGCCAAAACGAAAAATAAGGGTTTCCTTACGATAATTTATTATTCAGATTTATTGGCCAGCACAGTAATAAGATGATACATTACAATTCACAGTAAGTATATGGAAGGTCCGTCGTTAAAATACGCTAATACTTGGATTTTCTATTACCATGAAATATATATTGTAGTTTTTTATATCTTGCTAAAAGGGTATATTGGATCAAACCTTTAATGTTAAGGGTCACCCGTTTAACTTTTACCCAACCATAAAGTATACGTTCATTATTTAAGAGAGAAGGACAGATAATCGCATGTTGTTCAGGTCACTTAATTAATCGTGTTACTTCTGGCCAAAAACCAGTTAAACGACAATATTTCTGAGACATTTTTTTTAAATAAATAAGCTCCGTGCAACAGCACATAAATTCTGTAACCGTACAGAAAATCAGAACTGTAGATTTTTTCTGCAGCTCCTAAAACCACTAGTAAATAAATTCTATTATCTGATTTTAATAGTCGATAAATCACTAAAATCAACAGATATTTCATGTAAAATAGATAGAAATTTGTAATCTAAGAAAGGGAATCGATATATTGATCAAGATTATAAACCACAATCGAATGAAGAAAAATTATCTTTTCTTTACTTTTATTTTATTTTCTTTATGTGGGACGTGGTTTATTTCTCTAATACATCAATTAACCCATATTGACATTGAT
Organism: Symmerus nobilis; assembly: GCA_027564815.1. Classification (NCBI taxonomy): domain Eukaryota; kingdom Metazoa; phylum Arthropoda; class Insecta; order Diptera; family Mycetophilidae; genus Symmerus; species Symmerus nobilis. The sequence continues at coordinate 8,987 of JANTOP010058441.1, read as the reverse complement.
TAGCTATTTTAATCAACAATACGCTGACTTGTATATAAGCTTATTGGGATCATAGGCGTTAATTATATAGCCAAAGTCTGCAATATGATCACTAATTTTTATTTCTATTTCAAAATTTACATTATCATTAATAAATTAATTTGAAAAGTAGTCTTAAGTCTAATTTACCGTTTGGATTTATTACTTCAGAAAATTTCATTTCGTATGGTACACTTAGAAAAATATTCATGGAAAATGTCCAATTTTTTTCTCTAAAATAAAATGTTGCTTAAAAATTAAATCTTGGATTCTCTCTTAAAATATTTCTTAAAAAAAAAATTAATTATTATGTAATCATGCAAATTATGTATAAATTGTGAAATATTGGTAGTGAGATTTTTAAAATAAATTTATACAATTTTTGCAAATAATTCTTTTTATCTGTAAATTAAGCACAATTCAAACCGTTTATGAATAAATGATTAAAATAGATATTAGTGGACAATTCTTACAAATATTTAACTATGGTATAATGGTATTCATTTACCTCGAACTAACATAAATTTTTAACAGATTTGCACGATTAATATTTGTACATATTGAAATTGATTACATTTGAAGACTACAGGGAAAAAACGAGGAATGTCACAAAATTTCGAAAATTAAGCTAAGATTGCCATTTAGTAGAAAAATGTCTCTAAAAGGTCTTTAAAATCGATTTTTCTCGTAATTGTTTTTTGTGACATTCCTTGTTTTTTCCCTGTTGTCTTCATATGCAATTGCTTATACTAAATTATTTCTCTCCCTATATTCATTTATGCGTCGGCACAAACGTGCGTTCAAAATCCTGAAATTACTTCTTAGTTTACTTTGTTAAGTAGTTAGGAAAAATTATTCAGCCAAATCGAACGAATTTTTATTTAAAAAAATGTTTTTTAAAAATTGTTTGCCAAAATATACTAAGAATTCAACTGAATAATTCAAATAAAAATCATAAATATAGAAAAAAATCAGAACTCGCTCAAAAATTTTTTTTTCCAAAATTCTAAAATTAATTTTCAGCTTACCGTGTCAGTATTCAGATAAAAAATAGGCGAATTTAAAAAAAAACAAAATTTGTTTGCCAAGAAGAGGGTTTTTATTTACCAACTTCTTTTTACTTATTCCTGAGATTGCCTGCCGACTTTACCAGTCTTTTTCTAATAAAAATAGTTTTCCAAATTTTCAGGATCGATTTGGAAATTTAAATTTAAATATAGGAAGCTTCAACAAATTTGATAAAGAAATAGAATTTTTACAAATCTACTTTAAAGTTTTAAGAGATCTGAATCATTTTTCTGGAGCTTTCTTTGGGCACATCTGCGTTTTATTGAGTCCATTTCTAAGAGTTTTCTAATATTTTTTTTAAATTCAACTTAAGCTTTAAATTATCTGGGAATATCTGTGCTTAAACTTTTATTTTCATGACAGACCTATTTTAAATATTACCTATACCTACATTTATTTATTTAAAAAAATAATATTCAAAATTCTAGAATAAGCTTAAGAATGCTTTTTAGTAAGTATTGTAAATGTTAGGAAGGCTTTTAGGAAAAAAATGATTACTTTAATCAGCCTGCCTGGTGTTAATATAATAATATTCTCCCGGAATATTTTAAATTTCAAAATTTCAGTCACGATCAATTTTCAGGGGCTAACTAGATTAGAAATGCTAATGATATGAAAAAATCTTGAAGGGTTATCACACACATTTTAAAAATTAGATTTGTCCAAAACGACAAATTTTAATTTTTGGGAAACGACCGCAAATTTACCGATATGATATATGTATGTATATTAGGGTGGCCCTTATTTTCAAAAGTATCTTTTTTTTTGTAAATCGATGCCCCTAAAAATATGCGAATAGATGAAAAACAATAAAATGTGAAGTTTCACATCTATCCAAAGTGATTTAGAGGTAGTTCAATCTGATCAAAATTTAAAAACATATGATTTCTTTGCATTTTTTCTTTTTCCTTTTCTAATAGAAATAAAAATGTTTGGCCTTTTAAAATATAAATGGCCATAACTTCCTTATGTGTCAACCGATTTTTATAATATTTGGCTTGTTGAAAAGGTAATCGATTATAGAATATGTATTAATATTTATTTATTTGTTCAGGGTTAGCGTGATTTATTTCAAGGGCGGGTAAAAAGAAAAAATGTAAGGAAATCATATTTTTCGAAATTTTGATCGGATCTAAATCACTTCGGATAGATCTGAAACTTCATATTTTATCGTTTTTCATCTACTCGCATATTTTTTAGGGGATCGATCAACAATCTTACTGAAATAAAATTTTCCCATACAAGCTGGGGCCAACCTAATATATATATGATATATTTTTCAAGAGACTTATATTAAAAATTAATTTAAAAAAAAACTATACATCGTACACAGGCATATCCCAGTGGTGTGCAGTCTAATGTGCAGAAGGCGCAGAGCACACCTGAAATATCAACACAGTCGTAACTAATTTTTATTGCTGCAAACTCTTTTACTGCAAACTCAAATTATTTTATTTAATACCTTTGAATCATTTTACGAATTTTTTTTTATCAATTTTAGATTGAATTATGAGGGGGAAGAAGAGGTACTATTTAAATAAGTCTCGAAATCTGCCTATGGTCCATCTGGGGATTCTTCGGATCTGTAAGTTTGTCTAAGATCGATACTCGAAGATCGATCGACCTTCGACGTGAAAAAAGTTTATTCGCTTTAATTGGAACATTTATTTTCCATCCTAATAATTTAAAATCATTGAAATTGAAGATTTGCTGGAAAAACTTTAAGAAAGTTCCAAAAGCTCATCCAAAGCTTTTAATTAAAATATTTTTTTAGGCAGCATGGAATTTAGTTTTTTTGCCAAATAATTAAATTTAAATGAAGTCCGAAATTTTGAGCAATGTTGACTTCAATGAGCTTACGAGATGTTTGATGTTTTTTTTTTTTTTTTGAAAATATTTGAAAATTCGTAATATGACGGATATCTGGATAGAAAATAGATTTTTAAATGTACGAAATAAAGTTCGAAACTTGAAGCTTTCGCTGCGTTTTTATAGTTTGGATAAGCTTTCTGCCAAAATTCCATTTTTCATTTAAATTTATTGAATCGGATAATTCGATTCCAAATTATATAAATTGACATTTAATTTTTTAAGCTTTCAATGAGCTTTCAAGGTTTATGAAAGCTTTATTTTGAGAAAATTTGGAATTTCGTTAAAGAATGGTTATTTGGATAGAAAATATATTTTTAAAAGCAAAAAATTTAGTTCGTAACTTAGAGCTTTAATTGCGCTTTTAATAGTTTGGATGAGCTATCCGCGAAAATTCCATTTTTCATTTAAATTTAATGAATCGGGTAAAAATTCGATTCCAAATTATATAAAATGACATTTAAATTTTTAGCTTTCAATGAGCTTTCGAGATTTTTTTAACTTTTTTTGGAAACATTTTAAATTTCGTTAAAGGATCATTATCTGGATAGAAAATAAATTTTCAAACGTTAAAATTAAATTCGTAAAATAAAGCTTCCTGGGAGCTTTTATGTTTTGCAGAGCTTTTGTACGAAATGTTTAGTTTTTATATTTTTGTATTTTTGCTCAACTAACTTATAAACTTCCTGCAACATTAAATTTGTTATGGATCCGAAGAAAATTATCCGGAAATCCGAATCAAATTTCGCGATGTCCGATATTCAAATTTCTCGGCGCGAGCCTTCACGAATATTTGATTTTTCTTTGATAAATTTCAACTTTTACGAAATATTTAATTTTTTTATTTTTACTTAACCGTCAAACTAACTTTCTACGTTTTTACATTTTTTTACAGCCTAAGAAAATATTCGGCTAGAGCTCTAATAATTGCACTGAGTAATGATCTCTTGAATAAAGAAAACGCGTATGTGTAATGTGAATTTCATGTAAATCTGAGATGGTGAGGTACATTTTGGCTTAAAATTGTGTTGATTTACCCTGGAATGACTCTATAGTAACTAGCGATGAAAGTTAACCTAACGACTCAATCACAGAGGCTCGCAACAGAACACAATTGATGCCTTTGAGCCGCTCACTGAAGGAAAAACGAGTTGTTTTTTCACTACAGAATCTATTAAATGTATAACCTGTTTTCCCCACTAAAGTTTTAGTTTTTTGAAAAAAAACGCTACTAACTAATTCACACTACCAATAATTTGATTTTTTCAATACATTTCCAACCTAAACTTAAAGAATAATTTCATTATTTTTTTATTTTTGTCCAATTTAAACCGTGTCCCACTTCTACCCAATCTCCCTTACAAATTAATTTCTCAAAATCTTTAGCGGGCGCTTCTAGAGACCGAATTTTTAAATCGCCATTTTCCAAAAAATGTCTATAATTTTTCTGAAAATTTAAAATTTTAAAATTTCTAAATTGATTTAAGTAGGAGGTAACTTGGGTTATCTCTCAATATAATAATATCAGGGGGTCGTAGCGCAACTTAAATTTTTAAAATTGTAGGAAATTCAATATTTTACGAAAGAATTTTAAATCTAATAACGCCAAATTATTTCTAAGTGATTAATGAACAGTTTTTGTTACGAAATTTTTTGGAAAAAACCGACTCTTTCTAAGACTTTTTCTTTATTTTTGGAGGAACTTAATTATTATAATTCCCACAAAATCGTTTTACGGGATCGGAAAATCTGATTATGTGATATTAAAATTAAGGATACAGTGAAGACATTTTAGGGTAAACACTTTCAAAAAATCAACTCCCTGATTTTTAACCAATTCCACTCCTTAACACGGTTCTGTAATTTATCCCTTGCAGTATAGTCGCCTATATTTTATTAGGGATTACTTTTCCTTTATCCTATATTTGGTTACCTTTTATTATATTAACCTTAATTTTCTTTTATGTTGAAAATCGTAATTTTCCTGAGCTATGCTTAATTTTCTAATTATTTGTTAAAGTTGGATTTTAATCAAATATTTCCACGAATTTCTTACTGTGTATGATGTCCAATTCACACACTTTGTTTTTCATAAGTCTTTTATGTGAGCAGAATTTGTGATTTTATATTTGGTCTTTATTGGTATATTAACATATTATGCAAATATGGGAAGGTATGGTAAACTCTTTCTGCCCGTTGTTACTCCCAAGATATTTCCAAGTTTTATGCCAGAGAAGGTTCGACTTCCCTGATTCAAACCACAAATATTGATTTGTATATCTACCTATATAACCTAAGATGCGATAATAAAAAAAAGTAAGTATGTGCTTGAAATAAAATCCAAGAGTCTCCTCAAGTTTTTTTTTGCTGCATATCGGTATTATACAATATGCACGCGCAACTTAAAGTGGAGCCCCATCCAAGTAGAGGTCATCGTACGCGGATGACCTCTTAATTTAAAACATGAACAATATACCGGGCAATTTTTTTTCCTTCATCTCAATCTCTTCTTCTCTGTCTCCATCGCATCTTATGTTATCGTTGACTTTCTTTAGCCTCCACACCGATCGTCGATTTTAATTCGATCGGTTTGAAACTGAAATTTATATAATATTATATATCTGTGTGGAGATAGGAACTTTTGATGGTGAGATGGCTTGGTATCTTAAGTGAGGAATTAATCGAAATAATATTTACATAACTCCACTTAATTGACTTTACTATCTTGCGTCCAAATAAGATACAATTCATTGTATGTTACATACAATCGATTTAGCGAATGAAGTGGCTAAATTTCTTATATAAAAGACTTTTTAATTAAATGTCTGGCCGGTTGTTTGTAGAAAATAAATTTAATTATTTATAAATCAAAGCTTTGATATAGATTTATTGGGGTTGATAAACTAAATTAAATCCATAAAGCATTTCGAAATATTAATAATTTTATTTTAAATAATTAATTGCCTTCTAGCGTTAATTAAATTCAATTTATTTAATTCTATTAATTAATTAATGTAATTAATTTCGAGAATTATTATATTTTGTCAACAAGGGCAAAGAACAATTTTTTTTTTTGGAAAGGAATTTCACAATCATTTAAAACAAGTTGCATATATACAAGAAATTTTCCATAAAATGTAAAAATTTCTTGTTTCTCGCTTAAGTCTTTCGTTTAATTTTAATATGTTTTATTGCAACACGTCAGCATGACAATCGCTAACATAATTTTTTTTAAAGATATTTTTTTTCTGGTCAACAAGTTTTTTTTTCTTTAAAAAATAGTATTATAAATTAATATTTGGATAAAAAGTTAAATAAAAAATTGTTATATATATACAATGTTTCAAAGTTTGGAATTTATCCCAAAAAGACTTAAGTATATAGATATATGGAATATGTATTTGGTATATATTCGAAAACCTTTATATGAAATGACGCTTATAATCATTCGTTTTAAATGCACGTTCCTTTAAGTTAAATATTTAAGAGGAGAAAAATAAAATATTAAAATAAAAAATATTCCATATAACAATCAAGATGGTAGAAAAATTGGTATAATGGTAACCAAGAAACTGGTTTTCATATGAAACTTCAATCCGTATATGCGGGCATATTAATCTTGATGCGGTTAAGAAAAGGAGTTATTACTCATTGTATATCTATATATATATATATATACCGAATGGAGCCTGGATTGTCCGTCGCCCCGTTCCCATCTACATTCTATTGTTTTAAAATAAAATTTATAGCCATCATTTGAGCAAATATAAATTATAATATGTACAGTAGATTTCATGGAAAAAATTATTGGCTGGCTCGATATCAAGATGTAATGAAAATGCAGAGCATCACCTGCAAGATTAATCACTTCTTAATTATGAACTGGCCAGCCTATCTGGTGTATATAACACCATTAGATGATATATATGGATTGGAATAAAACGATTCGTGTATTAAGGAATTTAATTATAGGATGTGTCTACCGACTAGATATTTTATTAGCCTTCATATACATTAATAAATTAAGTCGAGTCCAATGTTCGGAAGCTTAATGTAAAGGTACAACTATAACCATTGCAATATAATTTTTAATTTACATATTTCACAACTACTTGATTAAATAATATGATGCCGTAGAAATTTTGGAGGGGGATTAAAATGAAAGGGATATACGGGTGGATAGATAGGGTATTTTAATTTGGATAATCGGGAAATTTTTCCTAGCAGATTGGATAGGATAATCTGCAAACTCAGTAAGTAGTGGTGCTATATACCTTACTTCTTTATAATTAGTCTCTAATTTATAATTTAATAGTCATTGGACTGCCAACACTAGCACGATTGTCCCTAAACATCCTAGATTAATAAATAAATATTTCATTACATATATATTTTGAATTTATTAATAATTTTTCTAAATTATTTTTTTAGGCACGAATTGCAACATAAAATCGAATAATCCAGGATAGTCAGACGATTATTCTTAATTAAGGATTTTACGTGGATCGAAGTCGGCTCCAGTAAACATAAATATGAAAATTTGAGAGGATTTAGATCTGTTTATAAAATAAAATAAATAAATAATAATAAAGGAAATAATTTTTTATACATAAATAATAAAACAAATTATTTGAATAATTATTGATATAATTTAAAGATATTTGGTACAATCTAGGTTGAGCCCTCTAAATTGTATATGATTTCTGATCTTATAACTAGAATAATTTTATTATTAATTCTAAATTTTATTATTAATTTAATTATTATTTTATTATTAAATATAAATTAATATTTGTATTTATTTTAAAAAGACATTTGTTTAGCAATTTTTTATTTGTATTTTCTTATCATTCCTAAGAGAAATATTTTTATTGGTCAATATTTTAATCAATTATCGTTCTGTAGTAATTTTTTACTTCAGAGTTTTTAAATTAAATTAAATTTTGCTAAAATTATTTAAGGTTCTTGGATAGTGTCAAGATTTCCCCCAGAAAATGATTCAAATTTTTTTAATTAATTTATTGATTTTAAGGAATTCATGAATTTTTTAAAAACTCAAAACTCGCTCAGAAATTTTTTTTCCAAAATTCAGAAATTAGTTTTTAGAAGTTTATTCAGAATAAAAATTACTTTGGAATATTTACTTAATATAATTTGATATATATTTTTATTTTATTCTTTCAACTAATAATCCTGAAAATATCCTACCCCCTCAAATCCTTTTAGTCTAATTCTATTCTGTAATAAGTTGCCACCACGCCCGGTCTCCAGCGGATTTTATTTTCTTCTTTTCTTCTTATTCTTGCATGTAGCGCTACCTATCTTATATTTTTCTAAAGTGCATATTCGTATACCCTGTGGGCCCCCAGAACGCTCGCAGGTAATATAGCAAAACCACTTCGGTAATGCTCAGATTTTTTCGTAAACATCAACAATAGTGAACATTTCGACCCATACAAACAACTTCACAATACACCATTTTGATGTCAGATCTCATTTTGCATTTATTTCTAGTAAAAGCCGATTTCTGGCCATCTTCTCGCGGACGTTAGGAATAATTTTCCCATTCAATAACTTAATATCGGACGCCATATTGATTTAGTTTTCATAAAAAACACGTTTCTTGAGTGTCGATCAAATTTTGGGGGAGGGTGGGGTAGGGGGAAAAAAACCAAAATGGCCATTTGTTTGTAAGAAGGTCTGAATTTATCAGTCCCTAGATCTATATTTTTTTATCCGACGCCCCTTTCTATTCGAAAAATTAGTGTTTCCCGAAAAAGTAATTATATAACAGTCAGTGCCTCCAAAAATGTTGGCGGAATTTTTTGGAACTACCATCTGTTGCCCCAACCAATCATAAAATGGATAAATAATCATTCAGCCGCTCATAGAAATTTGCATGATTTTTTTTCAGATACAATCCCCAGATGGCGTACATGTAGCTACTTTAGATTCAACCAGAGGCGCCAACTAGGGGGGCAGTGCACCCCCCCCCCCCTCCCCCAAGACTTTGAATATTATATTGAAAATAA
>JANTOP010058330.1:0-22814 GCA_027564815.1 Symmerus nobilis | reverse complement strand
AACAAATAATCTTCATTTTTTACAATCGGATTTTTTGATGAATGTCCACCCATTTATATGGGATCGTTCCATTGTGCGGCGGTCCATTGTGCCGAAAGCTTCGTGAAATTATGTTTCAAACGAAAGTTATGGCCTCAAGACCTTAGGGTGGCAATAGGTGGGCACTCTCCCTTATAAATTAATTAAAATAATTAAGAAATTTATGTATAGTAGTAATATTTTATCTTAATTGTATATTTTTATTCGAGTAGACAAAGACCTCGATCGAATTCCTCGTGCAACTGTGAAAATTCGGTCTCACGTGAAAGTTCTTCTCAAGTCATATGGCAACACCGTTCAAGTTTAGTAAATAATATTATTTCTATATACCCGACTGAAACAAAAACTATATAAAATGCACCTCTTTTTTTATCCAAAGTACATAGCGGGCGGGCATATGGTTATATTATGTCCGATACGGTAATTCACCGAAAACAAAAAAACCAGAATATATTGAACATAAAAATAAATAAAAAAAAGCCTTGCGCGCACTAATCGGAAAGAAAAAACGGGGCTCGGTTTTGTTTTCCTCTTAAAGAAAATTCGACCAGAAAATAATTTTCAAAAATCATTCTACAGTTGAAAGTTGTCTCCTACGGTACACTTTGACAAGAAAAGGTGAGGTGAAAAGAATTAAAACAATTAAATTATTTTTTTTATTTATTAAATAACCAGAAATAAATAAATTAAAATTAAATTTATTTCTTTTAAAAATAAATCAGTGAAATTATTAATGTGAATTATTAAATTTTATTTAATTAAATTATTATTTAATTTTAACCAAAAAAATACTACCGATTACGTAATAAAAAATATTTTTCTGAAAAATTATAGACAAATTTTTCTCTTTATTTATGATTTTTATTTAAATATTTTTACATTAAAATACAATTTGATTTAATTAAAATTAATTAATTGTTTATTGGTGTAATCATTTCTTTCTTTTTTTTATTTTATATCCATGTGGTTGTGTGTATGGGTAATGAAGCAATTAAGAACAATAATTTGTTTATTTATTGTTTTATTTATATTGATCCAAAATTGAATGAATGGGTGGATGGATGGATTCAGTTGTTACATAATAATTTTCTTGAAACAATTATTTCTATTTTAATATAATAATTTATTTATGGTGATATTTTCCAAGGATTTTCTTTTATCCTGAATTAGTAATCCAATCCATGCGCATTTCATATATAGTTCAAACGTTCATGGCCTTCCTCAATAAATTTCCTACATAATCATTTGCCCAACCCTCTTTCTACCCTTAAAAAATTCGCAATATTTTTAAAGGTCAAATGGAGGGAGTTTGATCGATCCAATTCCAAACAGGTGTTCTATTTCCATACATTTTTTATGACTCCCTTTTTGTCCTAGATATTGAATAGGATTTTCCGGCATTTAATAATTAATTAAGAAAATATCGATTAACAATTTTTTCATTTCAAGATGATTTTACAGTAGGATACGGATTGATTAAGAAAAATTCAGAATCTGCATCCAACTGCATCTTCTATATTTGACAAAAATACTCTTATTTCACTAATGTTCATCAGTAAATGTTACGTCTACCGCAAGAAAAAAAAAACCAATGCAAAGAAAACCGGTCCGACATTCTTAGGAAATCGATTCTTTAGCTTTAAGAAAAAGAAGAAAAACCAGAAAATGATGATGATAAATTCCAATAATAAATGAATATAATTCGCTAGCTTGCAATTTATTTATAAAATTATTTTATTCGCTCACAGGGACGTCATATACTGTTCGGTGCATATTATCATAAGCTAAATAATTGGTAAGCAAACTGGCTAATCTTTAATAACGGTCATTTTCTAAAATGCATTACATAGTTAATCCAATTTTCTAAAATAGAAAATCCTCTGATTATTTATACGGCTTTTCAACCGATTTATTCGAATTTTCTTCTTGAAAAGAAAAATGGAAAAATTCTAAAATTAAATGAACTCGTTGAAAAACCTGTTGAGAATTAAAAAAAAATTAACATAAACATATCCGCACAACACCGTCAACCATAAATTAAGATACCTCCCGGTAAGAAATCGACTATTTTTGTCATCGCAGCAAACAGAATAATTCATCCGGTATCCCGGTCCTCGGTATTTTTACCGGTCTCTGAACCAATGAAATTTATAACGATTGTTTCTAAATTAAACAAAACGTTTCTCGGTTAATAAATGGACCCATTTGTTCGCCTAAAAATATTTTTATTATAATTTTGAATTTAAATTTAAACAAATCTCTCTTCAATTTACTAATTTTTCTAATTGTATTTTGTCTAGAAATCAATGAAGAATATTTATTTAAAAAATTATTTTAAATAAACAGCTGTTGAATAAAATATTGCAAATTTATTTAGCAAGTATACATCCAGAAAATAATCGGCTATAAAAATCTGTAAATAACTGTATTTTTATTATGGCTGTAGTCCGGTAATTAATTTATATACTACAATTATATAAATTCGATATCGGTCAATTATCCTGCACACACGCCCTTAAATTGAAAGGTAATTAATTTTAGAAAAGATAAAAGAAATTGTTAACCTTGAAACTATTATAAGACCAGTGCTGTGATATACCAAATTATGCGATAAAAATTTGAAAGGGAATTTTAAATCGAATTCCATTTGATATTCTATTTATATCACAGGCAGATGATAAATAATTTAAATGTGCAATTGCATTTTGCATTGAAATGAAATGACATTGCACATCCAATGAATGAGGTAATTTGCATGTTAGAAGAGAGGTAAATAGAAACAATAAAAAAACGAACGAACGAATCGATTTTATATATGCAAAATTAATATTTAAAATTATATTCACGACACATTAAATTCGCTTATGAAATGCAGTTTGACCGTAAGGTGAAGGCCGAATAAATATAACAAAAATTTCGGCGGAAAGTTTATTATATTAGTCCGATCCGAATGAAATTCTTCGGTGATAAATATTGAATTTTATTAATCGATTTTCTGTAATTTAATTATCTAATCTAAATGAAATTGTTAAATTTTCCTACTTTATCAATATTGTGCCGGTATTTTTCCCTCCAATTTTCTTCCACCTAAACGGCATATAATTTTGAACGTTTTGTATTACAAATATTTATTTTACCAGTGGCGTGCAGTCAATATCTATCTCAATGAGATGTGCAGAATTTTATGATTTTATGGTGTCGTTTATGACATTTCATCGATTATGGATTTCGGAAAATGTCCAGAAATTATTATTTTAGATTCGTAATTTAAAGCTTTCTTTGAGCTTTTATATTTTTCGAAAGCTTTTGGAGGAAAATTTTTAGATTAGATAAGAATTTAAATATTCCAATGAAAATCGGATATCAAAATAAATAAAAAAAATTTTTAATTTTAAGCTTTCGATGAGCTTTGGCGACTTTAATAGAAAATTTTTTAAGAAAATTATTTCAATTAAGAAGTAAAATGTTTTGGAAATAAATAGGTTTCAATGCCTATTAAATTATTTTCCTAACTTAAAGCTCTATTTAAGCTTTTAAAATTTCGGAAAGCTTTTGTACTAAAATTTATAGGTTTCATTAGAATTAAATTAATTTGATAAACAAAAAATCTGGTTCTCACTCTAAAGCTACAAATTACCGACTTATTTGCTGTTCTTCCCAGATAGCTGGAACGACCAGGCGGTAGCTAACACCGAAAACAACAAGCAATGTCTTGAACTACTAGAAAATGTAGCAAGTTAAATAAAAATTCTGAATAATTGATGAATATTACTAGAAATTAGGTGGAAAGCTTCGTTAAAATGTTTAGATTCGGGATATCGTCAGCAATCAGAAAGAAGTCTTTACTTTGACTTAAGGGGGGACATCACTTTTCCGATTTTGGTAAACCGATTTTTTTCCTTTTGCATATTAAATGTCAATTAAGGTATCAAGAATAGGGGATTAAAAGGATTTTTAAAAATTCCGGTTTTTAGAGCCAAGGCAGATGATTTTTGCAACAGTGCACAGCAATAAATGATAACAAAACCGATATTCTTAATATTTTAAACTCGTTTTTCTCGAAACGATGTCTCCAAATACGGTGGACACGATTCCTCTGCCTGTAATTGATTGATTGCTATGAAATTTTTTCCTGGTATTCTTAGATATATTCTCTTTGTCCTTAACGGGACAAGACGGGACTTTAATTTCAAAAAATTTGTATTTATTTTAAATCAATAATGTCAAAAAATAGGTACATTTTTCAAAAAAAATGTTTAGTCGCCCACCATTTTTTAAAAAATTTTTTTTATAAAATTTCCTTCCCGTCAAGTACGAGATAAACTAATGTAATTTTAGTTTCTTTTTGATTTTGTCAATTTCAAGAATCCGTGTTCCCGGAATTGTGTCCACCGCAAAGCACTGTTGATTTGGCAGTACCACACATGCGACAGAATTACGGCTAGCCATGCTGATTTTTTTTTTAATACAAAAATTTTAAAATATAGTCAAAGGTACGCCATTTAACATAACACAAACATTTTTCATTACAGTAATACGGTTCTTCTAAAAAAAAAATAGTAAACTTAGCCTTGATTTGGGCGCTAAAAAGTGATGTCCCCCCTTAACTAATTAGGAACAAAAATCGATCGTTTTAATCTTATTTTTTATAATTAAAAATTTAAGGTATTGGTAGATGACTCAAGTCATCCTCCATTCGAATCAATATCGAAATTTCCTAATTTAATAATTTCTTGGGAAATTATATTTATTTTCCAGAAGAGTACCCGTTTTTCTGTTGTTTTTATATATCGACCGTCCTAGTCCCAGGTACCAACTTTTAAGTTCATGGATATATGAAATTTTCGAAAAAAATGAACCGTTTCAAGGTTTGAAACGACCCGATCCAACCATCGATTTTTTAAGAAAGTTTTCTGATAGTCTTGCGGAAAATTTAAATTTACGGAAAATTCTATTACGGGATCAGAATATCTGATTACGCAAAATCAATTCTAAATGTCCAATAAGTAAATTATGGAACAAACTTTTTCCAAAACTAAACCCTCTGAATTTATGGGGATCGATATCTTGGTTACATAAGGAAAAGGTGCCTCGATTCAATTTCAAATCAAATTTCTCCCAAATTATAATACAAAATGAAATTGAACAAACTTTTTCATTCAAAGAATATTTATTTATTAAAATCAGACATCTTTACCATCTCATAACATAAGGACGATAACGACTTTCCCAAACTCCAACCGACCTCTACTCTCAGACATTTTTATCGAATTTACATGAATTTCTCCGGTTGATATTCGATTTATAATTAATTTCCTCGATTGTTTCTCACTTTTCAGACATTTCCCTACCATTTACGACTCTTCACATTTTATATCAATCTACCTCGAATGTCTTTGGGGTTTTTTCCGGTCATGATGCCCATCATTTAACAACTTTTACTCAATTTGACAATGCCTTCGTTTGAATTTCCTAAATTTTCCTTATTTTTCTCGACTTTTGCTTGAATTTCCCTTGTATTCGGACTTTTCCGACTTTCTTCTGTTGCTAAATTTCTCTTGTATCTTCATTATCCAAATTTCTCAATATTTTCCTGACTTTTGCTCGACTTTTCCTCCCAAATTTACTAAATTTAAATGGTTAATCAAAATCAGTCAGTAAAATCTGATGAAAATTGGAAACGCTTGACAAATTTTTGGAAATATTTCAAGATCGGATTTTTCAAAATTTTTTTGGTAATCTCCCGGCAGGAAAATAGGTAAAATGGAAATGATGAAATGACCGTAAGGAGTAAGGGAATAAATCGTATATAAAAAAATTTGTTGGGAATAATAAACCCCTTAAATTATAAGTGATCCTAAGGGATCGAAATACATAAAAAAATTACCATTTTCTTGAAAATCGATTAGAAAAAATTTGGAAAAAATTATTTTTCAACATTTTGAATTGGATTTGATAAAAAGATTAATTTTTCTATCGAACAAAATGGAAACCTTAAGTGGTTGTGCCAAAAGTTTTATTTTAAAAGAGACGTCAAAAATTTGGGTTTCTATGTACAATTCCAAAAATCTTATCGATTTTCTCGGGTCGATTTTTGAATTATTTTATTTCTACTCCTTCCGATCGAAAAATTAACGAACGATATGTCGCATGACAGGGTTAAAATTAACCTTATTAAGGGGGTGGTTCAAATTTGAAAATTTGTAGGTAATTAATTATTAGACAAATCAAATAATTTGATTTTAATTGTATTAGTTGGTATAGCATTAGTTGATAAAGTTTTAATAATATTTTTTATCTATAGTTGGGCCATATTTCAGGTGTGCTCTTCTTGAACTGCACGCCACTGCATTTTACCCATTTAAATTGTAATATTCAATTTAAAATATGATGACTCAAATGATAAAAGAAGGGAATTAATAAAAAATTTTTTTTATTTTATTATTCCAAAGAATTTTTAATCATAAATATTATCGTATTTAATTTACAGTGGGCTGGTATTAATAATAATTATTGTTCTCGTTGAAAAATGTATCTTTAGATTTAGATGATGAAGCCAATTTAAAAGGAAATGTATCATTAACCAGTGTTTTGTAACATGGCTAATAAAATATAACAGGGATGCACACGTAAAATAATTTTAGGGGTAAGCAAATATATTTTGAAATTGTTCCTGGGTTTCATTTTGCTTTTCCATTGTTCTTTAAGCCATAAAATGGAAAAGCAAGAAAATAATTTTACGATCTATTTTATATTTTCTATATTCCCGTTATATTCGCATGGCGGTTTTATTTTTCAAGGTAACAAATCTATTGTTAAAAATTTATTAAACTGTTGATGATTTATTTTTATGACCTTGCGATTTTCTCTAATTCCCATGTTAATTTTAATTAATTTCATTTTTATATGGGGGTATACAAAACCCCTATGTGTTAGGCGCTGTGCACCCCTGAAATAAAATATGGAATAATATGTTAAGTCATTAAGGGGTAAACATTTCTATCCAAATACTAATTTTTAATCCATCATCAGGTGGAACATCCGTTTTGATGTATATACTGCCAGGGTTCGGTCATTTGATACCGATGCGATATATTATACGTTCATATGTACAAGTATATTATTATATACAATTTTTCCAATGTAAATAAATGTTATAGAAATATAAATAAACGACTTCCTCAATTTATTACTTATTTTTTACCCGTCGACATGATTATATATAATCTTGACTTTGCAGTATTATATAATCATTTTTGTTTAATTTTCCACAAAGATTTATTGACATTCTTAATTTCAATTTAAACAAATTATTAATATCAATATTTAAATTGATGAAAGCCCTTCCTTCCAATTGAAATTTGAGTATCTTTTATTCAATTCGAATATGTATCGATTAAAAGCTACATGCTAACTTAATAAGTAATGATTCGTATCAATTGAATAGATTTATTATTAATATTATAATCTGGCGTCTTAACTAATCGAATCGATATATAAAATTGTTTTCTAATCATTTATCTACCAGATAAAATTGTTATCGCTTGAATTACTTACGAGCATATAGCTCGATATGAGTATCTTATCTATAGATATTACTAAAATTAGAATCTAACTTCCATCGTCATATCGGCACACTTTTTACTCTTATATCTGAAAATTGTAGAAACATTTTTGTTTAGTAAAATATAAATTATTTCTTATCTTAAATATAATCCCTAATAATTGATTTTTTGATAGCCCCTAGCTGGTTTAACCCTTTCATATATTTATCACGTATTTATCCACTGTATACTCTCAGATATTCAAATATGCAATATTGTAATTTGGTGCAAGTGAATACGTTGTGCATTTTTGCAATGGCGTGCAGAGCACACCTGAAATATCAACAAAATCGTAACCATAACTTTGAACCATTTTATTAATTTTATTATCAACTTTAAATTGAATTATGAGGGGGAAGGAAAAGTGCTACAAAAAAGTCTCTAAATCTAGCCTATTTTTCACCTATCTGGGGATTCTTCATTTGTCTTCCATCCTAACAATTCAAAATCAGTGAAATTGAAGATTTTCTAGAAAAGCTTTAAGAAAGTTCTAAAAGTGCATCGATAGCTTATAATTAAAAAACTATTTTAGGCAGTAAGGAATCTAATTTTCCATCCAATAATTACATTTAAATGAAATCCGAAATTTTCGATGAAAAGCTCCGTGGAGAATGAGTAGCTAGAAGTGCATTTCAGTTTTAAATTTATACGTTCTAAAATCTATTTCCTATCGCAATAATTTAACTGTCACTGAAGTTTAAAATTGTCTGAAAGAGCTTTAAGAAACATCCTGAAGCTTATCCAAAGCTTTTAATTAAAACATTATTTTATTCATTATCAAATCTATTTTATCTCCCGATTAAAAACTTTCGTTTAAAAGATCTGTTGAAAATTATAATCTCTACGAAAGCTTTAATGAATTTTATTGAATTGAAGGCAAATTATGAGGGCATTCATTGTCCTTGTTTGTCCTTTTCTTGAAAAATTCATCTATCGGCTTCTTTCATTGAGCTTTCGAAATTTTTAAAGATTTTTTTTTTTTCGTTTTTGGAGAAAATTTTAAATTTAGTGAAAGGGACGATATCTGGATTAAATGGATTTTAAAACGTAAAAAATTAAGTTCGAAACTTATAGCTTTCTTTGATTCTTATAGATTGAGAAAGCTTTTAGCGAAAATTTCATATTTTTTTCTAAATTTAATGAATCGAATAAAAATTAAATTCCAAATTATATAAAATGACATTTTGATTTTAAGCTTTCAATGAGCAATCTAGATTTTTAAAGTTTTATTTTGGGAAAGGTGAAATTTCGTCGAAAGACCGTTATTTGAGTAGAAAATAAATTTTTACACGTAATAAATTATGTTTGAAACTAAGAGCTTTATTTGCGCGCTTGAATTGTTTGGAAAGCTATGTGCGATAATTCCATATTTTTGATTTAAATTTAATGAATCGGGTAAAAATTCAAATTCGGAATTATATAAATAGAATTTTAATTTTAAGCTTTTAATGAATTTTCGAGGTTTTTAAAGCTTCGTTTTGGGAAAATTCAAATTTCGTTAAATGATCGTTATCTGTATACAGAAAATAGATTTTAAAACGTACAAAATAAAAGTTCGGAAAATAAAGCTTTCTGGGAGCTTTTAAGTTCTTGCAGAGCTTTTTTCGAAAAGTTTAGTTTTGACATTTTAATAATTTCTCGGTGCGAGCTTTTACGAATTTTTGATTTGTCTTATTATTAGATACATTTCAGATGTTCACTGTACACCACTGCATTTTTGTATCATTAATAAATCGTGCTGATGCAGTACGGAGGAGAATTTAACAATGCATTTCCGTTCCGTTCTAATAAATTTATTTCTGCTAAAGAAAATATTAATACATCGAAAGGGTGACCAGATATATTTTTATCACGAATTTTTCCGAAAATTCAATTTTTTTTTCGAAAAACTGAGATAGTAAAATGATATTTTGTTAATATTTGCGAATCGTAGCAAATAAATTTAATCTTTCTATTTTTACTTCGTACAAATTGGTATGAAAACGATAATAAATTTAAAAAATGTTGTAAAACAATTTGACGTGCATTTTATCGCGAATGTTTTATTACTTCTTCGACAAAATAATTATCAATTAAAAAATTGCATAATATAACGATTAAAAAATCCTTCAAATAATTATGAATGATAAATAAGAATTTTTATTATGCAATATTTGGTATCGATCAGCTGAATATATCACATGATTACCAATGGCCCGTAAACCTGAAAATTTAAAAATGGAAAGTTTTTCTTTCGATATAATTTATAAGTAACATTTGTTTTTTAATTATATGACCGGCTAATCAAATCTTTCCAATCGACACTCCAATAAACTTATCAAAAATGACAATTAAGTACATTTTTTTTTTATTATTATTTTGATTAATGTGTGGGTCTGCACTCAAACATATATTACCACTTCAACCAGGGAAATTTACATTTTTAAAAAATTTTTTTTAATTATCTTTGACATATCAAATAGAAAGAAATTCTATTTAGGGAGTTAATTAAATTCTTCGTTCTAAATTAATTATTCTGGTCACCCTATTATACAAATATTGGGCTAGTATTACCTTAATTATTTAATAATCATCCCGCTCCTTTATTAGTCTATATAGTATCCATATATACTATCCGCATTTAGTATATAATTAATATAAAACAATGATTCCTCATACAGAATATTTAATTAATTCGATTTAATTATTTATTTTTTTTATAGCCAATTTCGAATTTTAATATTCCGATAGACAAACAAATACATTAACATTTACCACACAATAATATGCATTTGTACGATAAAATTAAAAGTAATAAAATAAAGAGATATGTAATATATACTATATTTTGTACTGCAATTATATACTAATATCTGAATTATAGGTAATACCTGCGAATTTTTTTTCAAATACTTTTTCAGTTGTACTTGATAAGCGCTTTAAGCCGCAGATAGCTATAGAAATCTCTTATAATTATAGATTTATGAAATTTATATTTAACAATTAAATAATATCTTTAAAAGAATTTTTAAAAAAATGTACAATACTATAATAAATTAATTATACTTACGTGATAATATAATTTTAGTCAGGTGCTTTTAATAAAAATAAAAAAAAAAATAGAGAAAAGAATAATTGTTGGAAAATGATGAAAGATTTATTATATAAGAATATCTTGTTGTTAATTACCAGTCCCATTGGCCTTTCTAAATGAAATTTTTAGATTAATAAAAATTTTGTGGAGAAATTTAATATCAGAAAATGAAATTCGTGAATTAAAAATATTTATTTAAATTTTTATTTTAAACTTATCACCCCTTCACTCGATTAATAGAATTAATATCCTTAAATTAATATTCACAGTTTGACTGGAATTTTTCTACGAATTAAAATTATATTCTCTATATTTTGAATTTTGGAAAATTATTTAATTATTAATAATAAAATTGTTGATTTTCAAAATATTTCCAAACATTCTTTAAAATTCGATTTTTTTTTTATATTTTCGTATTTGAATAGCATGTTGCGATTATCATCAAATTTCCTAGATTTTTAATAATTAAATTTTCTATAACGATTTCCATTCCTGATATCTATTCCTTTTGATTTTATTTTTATTTTCCTTATTTTCATAGAAAAATATACATCCTTGACTTTCCCTATTTTCTCTTTGATAAGATAAAAAATACAAATTATTTAATCGCGGTGGTTGTATAATATTCTATTGTTTTAACAACAGTGGCGTGCGGGCAATATCTCCGTAAGGTGTGCAGAATTTTGAAGAACTTACCACCTTATTTTGTCTTGTACTTATTAAATGCATTTTCAATGGCTATAGGGCGCTATCTACAGAAAGTTTATCTACGATGACCTATATATGTAATTAACGTAATGAAATGGTCCCGAAAATAAATGATAATTTTTTGAAGTTATTTAAAAAATATAACCTTGTTAGTTAACCCTTTAACGTTTTTATCTCATTACCTCTATTAAACCATCCTTTAAATGTGATGTAAGTGAAATTTTAAAATTTTAAATTTACCGGGAATAACCAATTTTCGACAACGTAAGTGAGTAATAGGCACGTTCCACTTCAACCCATACCAGAATTCGGGGGTTGATTGTTTTTTAATTTTGATAAATCAATTTATTTACCTGATGATTAGAAAATCATACTGCGTCATTACATTTTCCGAGTCCGGAAGAAAATCCGTGGAAAATTCATCTCGTAAAGTGAAGAGAATTACAAGGGAAATATACTCTTTTCATTTGATTAATTAAATTTGAATTTTAATTACAAAAGCTTAAAGAAAGCTTTCAGTTTGAGATATTTTTTTATCCAAATAATTTTTTTTGAAACGAAATTTTAACTTCCCTAAAAAAGCTTTTTACAAGCTATTTTAAAGAATTAAAACTATTTTATACAGTTTTACATCCGATTAATTAAATTTATTTAAAATTTGATGTTTTCCTCGAAAAGCTTTTGAAAAGTTTTATAGCTCACAGAGAGCTTTAAGCATCGGGGCCGCCGTTTTTATAGGAGCGAGGTTGTTCACCGCGCACGGGCGCCTCTCTAAAGGGGCGCCATGCCATTACGAGCATTTTAAATTAAAATTTATAAATCAAACTGAATTTAAATTCATCTGAGTAATATTTTTCCTTCATGTAGATAATGCATGTGGCATAAAGATGAAGCTTCGGTACTGAATAGCGTACAAAATTAATTATATTTCGAAATCCTAATTTCAAAGGATCGTCGAAACGACTCTACGAGTAAGACAATGGAAATTTTCTTAAATGGGCAGAAACTGTTGCCAAATTTGATACGGTAATGACAAGTCATTTGCGCCATATTCAAACATCTAGCTCGAGAATTACAACTAAATATTTGGTAGATCAAATATCTCTGCCCTCGAGATTGTGACGAAATTAATTTTAAAATACTAACCAGATACATACTGTTGTCTATATGATGTAAATTTAATCTTAATCTATACCGATCCCTTTTCTAGATATCGTCTATTGAATTCGTTCGGCGCTCGGGAATTTATCAATTCAGAAAATAATCAATATTCTCTCAAAAATGTTGACTTGCAAATATGCAGACGATTCCTTAAAATAGTCACAGCAGGACACTAAACTAAGTTGCCCCATACCCAACCAGCTATTAATTGATGCAAAATTTCAAAATTTAGTTGGGCAATTAATTTTAAACTTTCGATGAGCTTTTAATTCTTCTGTCACACTTTTCAGAAAATTTGAAATTTTATTAAATAATCCTAATCTAGATGAAAAATAGATTTGAAAACTTAAAAAATTGGGCAGGGCCTTCCCGTGAAAATGTCTCACTTAATATAAAATAAACGAATTAGTTGAAAATTAAATTCTAAAATGTATAAAATAAAATTGTAATTCTAGGCTTTCCATGAACTATGTTAATAAGAAAATCATTTGCAAGAAAATCTGGTTGGTTTGCCGACCAGTTATCTTTTCTTTTGTGGTAATTGATTACGGTTGTAACCGTGTACGCAGGTATCGCAATGGACCTTATGGCCTCACGCGGAAGCGTAGTTGTATCACTACGCACAGCCTGCTCTAACCTAACTATGTTAATAACTTGTCTATATCTAAAGCGATTTTTTTTGTAGACCAGTATTAGAATTGCAGATAAACTCTCCTAGAATTGAAATAATTTGTAAAGCGAGAAAAAATTCTTGAACCTATTTTTAATCAGCTAGACGGAAATGGAAATTTCATTTAACTGTTTCACGATTATTGAGATATTTTGAAAAATTGGACTTTACATTAAGTATCCTTGATAGGATACGGAAGGATAAATCGACTTGGTGGAATAGGAAAATCTCTTGAAAATTAAAATTGAAAAAAATTTTTTAATAGAAAAATATGTGAAAGGAAGGGGGGCGCAGGACAACGCATCTGCACATGGGCGCTCAATACTCTGGCGGCGGCTCTGGTTGAAATCTATTCTTCTACTAAATATCTTAGTGCATCGAAATTTCCCATTTTCTATAAAAATCTCAGTTAAAATCGCCAAAGTTCATTAAGAGCTTTTGATACAAATTTGATTTTTATTTATTTGGAATCTACTTTTGAATCGATTGCTGAAATTTTAATCAAATCGAAAATTTGCCTCCAAAAGCTTGTCGAAATCAGGAAGCTCCAAGAAAGCTTAAGTTTGGTATTTAATTTTATACGTTTTGTAACTTTTTTTTCTGCCAAATAATTTTACTGCAACGATATTTCAAATTTATTCAAAAAAAGCTTTATTGAAGTCGCCAAAGTTTACAATGAATTTTGAATCGAATTTGAAATGTTCCTCAAAAGGCTTTTGAAAAATTTGAAAGCTCATAGAAAGCTTCGGATGTAATATTTATTCCAGATTCCACAAATTTCAGAACTTTTTTTTCAATCAAGGAAATTTCGGGGAATTTCGAGAAAATCTAAAAAATATTTTTAAATTCAATAAGTCAGTTTTTGGATGATATTGTTAAATTGATTTTAAATTTAACTTCAATCAAGACCTTTGGAACTGATCATATTTCAGGTGTGCTCTGCGCCTTCTATTATTTATTTTGCTATTCTATTAGTCTGCACGCCACTGTTTGACAACCTTCACAACCTTCACGATGACATTGAAAAAAAAATGGCACAGCAAAATCGATCGGACTTGCGGTGAAAAGCGAGCGATTTTATACCATTTAACCTTTTATTTGTTTTCCTATTTTTACTTTATCATAATTTTCATTTGGTCTTATTAAATTTTATTTCTTTTTATCTTTCCATTGATTTTATCGTCTACAAAAATAAACCTCCTCGACTCACCTACCTCATCCTTAATAAAGGCAATTCAGAACACTCAATGAAATTAAAAGCAATGTTGCCCATTTTTTTCTCTTTGTTTGCATGGATCCTTATCTTCTTAATAGCTGTTTTTTTTATGATTCGGAATGAGTCAGCAAAAGATTTATTTATATAACAAGTATTGGACGGACGTGTTAGAAATTGTGAATTCTTTCACTATCCTTTTTCTTTTTGTGGGGACTCAAAATATTTTGAGAACACAAAAACAACCACCTCTTGCGCATTATCCACTATTTCCGGGAAATGGGAATAGGAAGGGAGGAATCGAGAACGGTATAAGAAATTCTTAATATTATAAAGGGACCTCTTTTCCGGCATTCTAATTTACTGACTTAATTAATATCATCAATAAAATGAAAATGTAGGTGTGAAAAATTACACCCCAAATCCATCCCTCTTTATATTTATTCGCCCATAGTATTATCAGTTCCTTGGACGCGCGCATCCCTTTGTCAATGTGTGAGTAAGGGCGCGACCCGCGAATATTTTACCAAAAACTTTTCTTCCTGGGATTTCATTCAGAACTTTTCATATTTTATACATACACCGGACAATTTCGAAATCGGACAAAGGATTTGCGGGCGCGCTCCAATTACATATAAATATGGCAAAATAGTTTATAGATCCTTGAGTTTGGTTTTTTTTTTGTATACATCCTTGATAGTTTAGTGTAGAAATAGAGTTAATTAAACCAAAAAAAAAAAAAAGCCGGGAAAAGTTTGGTAATTTCAAATAAAATAATATCAACGAGAAGAAATCATCGAAATTTTCCGAATCCGCAAAATTATACCCTTTTATTTTAAATATTGTGCACTTCGATATGGTGTTATTGAAGCAAATACTTTAAATTGATTTCGAAATTTCTTTCTTTCCTTATTTTCCCTAACATTAAATTGGGGCGTGGAAAATTACTTCCGAATCAATCAAAAGGAAACAGCAAGATATTCTTAAATTTACCTGAAATTATTTACCAGATTTGTAGAAATTTTTAGTAAATTTCTGATTCATTTTTATATAAGAACTACAAGACGAGAGCGAAAATTCGAGGAAACGTATATTTTTTATAGAATTTTTTTTTATACTTAATTTTCTGAAATTTACCGATTATAATGGGAGGTTGTGCATCAAAGGATAAAACGGACAAATCGACGGCCGATGTCCAGGCAAATGGTGGTGGTAGTCATACCACCGATACAGCTGAAGGGTGTGTATCCAATTCGATGGTATTTCTGGCGAGGTAAGTGTGCGGGCTCGATCACACGGTTTGGTTTGCCAAGAAAAATTTTGTTCTAATTTTCTTTCAAATATTTTTTGTTTTCATTTTCTTTCAATTTTATTGGCTTGAAAATGATTTTCATTTATAATTATTATTTTTTTTTGTCAAAAAAAAAAAACAGACAAATTTAACAAAGAATATAAATAAATATCCGTGTGATGGGCTGTGCCGCACCATCGCGGTTAAATGTGCCGGAAAATGTATTGTATTTTATTTATATAATC
This sequence comes from Symmerus nobilis, assembly GCA_027564815.1. Lineage (NCBI taxonomy): Eukaryota > Metazoa > Arthropoda > Insecta > Diptera > Mycetophilidae > Symmerus > Symmerus nobilis. Next base: position 6,810 of record JANTOP010058330.1, on the reverse strand, counting down.
TGAAATGGGAAAGAACCACTTGTTTGACAGTTAATCATCTTCAAGAAATTATTTTCCATTTCCCTAATTAAATTTAATGTTTAATTTGGGTGGACCGAGATAAATATACATAGAAAAGTTAGTTTTAAAATTATTCGAATTTATTTCCCATTTAAAATTTTAGTTTGTCTCGTTTTACCCGATTTTACATTTCATTAATATTTCGTGAATGTTTTGTATGATTGTATGTCTGTGTTAATCCATGGGATCCTCAAATTTTTTTTCAACCCCTTATTACTTTAATCTTCTGATTATCTTATTACCAAAAAAAGAAAGAAATGATTAAAATAATTCAATCGATCAATTTATTATTGAAACTTCAACCGTTCAATAACAATTCGAATCCTAAATTAGCATTAATAATTTCGATAAATAAACGATTGATTTTTACTACATTTTGTAATTCAAAAAGGTTAGATTTTATTTAATTAATTCAAAATAAATTTCAAGTTTAAATAAAATAGTATTTTGAAAGTTCCATCCTGCCGATAAAATAGGAATGTTTAAAATAAATAATTCTGTATTGATTATGTTTGTAAACATATTTATAGAATTATTTTAAATAAACATTTGATTATCTAAATAAATTGTTGAACAACAAACTGTTGCTTGCCTGTTTACAATAATTTTTTTTTAAAAATAATTTATTTTGCTGGTTGTTTAAATTGATTGGATAAAATAAATTCGATTATTTAGATTTTTTCTCTAAAAAAAAAAATCTCTATTTTTTCATAAATTTGTAGAAACAAATCCGAAATCATGGTTGATGCTGCTGTATTAGAAAAATTGGAAGCCGGATACACCAAATTGGCTGCATCCGATTCGAAATCGTTGTTAAAGAAAAATTTAACGCGAGAGATTTTTGATAAGCTAAAGAATAAGAAAACGTCATTCGGTTCAACATTACTGGATTGCATTCAATCCGGTGTTGAGAATTTGGATTCCGGTTTTGGTATCTATGCCCCAGATGCTGAAGCATATTCCGTATTCGCTGACATCTTTGATCCGATGATTGATGACTATCATACGTTCAAGAAGGACGCAAAACATCCACCACGTGATTTCGGTGATGTTAATTCATTCGCCAATTTGGATCCGACCGGTGAATTCGTTGTATCGACCCGGGTTCGATGCGGTCGATCAATGGAAGGTTATCCATTCAATCCCTGCTTAACCGAAGCCCAATACAAGGAAATGGAACAGAAAGTATCGTCAACGTTGTCTGCGTTGGAGGGTGAATTGAAGGGAAAATTCTATCCATTGACTGGTATGGAAAAGGCCGTTCAGCAACAATTGATCGACGATCACTTTTTGTTCAAGGAAGGTGATCGCTTCTTGCAAGCGGCTAACGCTTGCCGTTACTGGCCAAGCGGTCGTGGTATCTATCACAACGACAACAAAACGTTCTTGGTGTGGTGTAACGAGGAGGATCATTTACGTATCATCTCAATGCAAATGGGTGGTGATTTGGGTGAAGTATACAAACGATTGGTAACCGCTGTCAATGAAATTGAGAAGCGGATCCCATTCTCCCATCACGATCGTCTCGGTTTCCTGACATTCTGTCCGACCAATTTGGGCACAACCATTCGGGCATCCGTTCACATTAAAGTACCGAAATTGGCTAAGGACTACGCAAAATTGGAAGAGGTTGCTGGTAAATATAATTTACAAGTACGCGGTACTACCGGTGAACATACCGAAGCCGTTGGTGGTATTTATGACATTTCAAACAAGCGTCGCTTGGGCTTAACAGAATATCAAGCCGTCAGGGAAATGTACGATGGTATTGCTGAGCTCATCAAAATTGAAAAGAGTTTGTAAATTCTCTCTTCACCATCTTCTCTTTAATTTGCTTTTAAAAACATTACATCTAAATAAACACTCTTACTTTTAATCTGTCCAAAACTTTTATCTAATATTAATTGAATTGAAAACATCATTAATTGAAAGTAAAAAATATGTAATAAATTCAAAACAAAATGGCCACACCATGTGCTCGTTTAATTTTCACAGTTCGCCATATTTGTTGTCTTTATCATTTATTGAGGTAAACCTCGCACAGTATTTTTTTTTTTAAAAAATAATTTTCATTAATTTTAAGATTTGAATTTTTTATAAGTGGGCCATTTTTTGAATATAAGAAAAATGTTTAATTCAGCTTTACAAATTATTTAAAAAAAAAATTCTTAATCTTAGATGGAATTCTATACTCAAAAGCCGAAATCAAAAATTTAAAAAACATGTTTACATTCATTTAGAAGGCTTTCAAAATGAAATTTAAAATATTGTAGATGATTTTATTGCATATTAAATTAATAAATACACACAATGAATTATTAGAAATTAAAAAAAAAGATAAAAATACGTGTTCACAATGTTTCGAAACAAATTTCGAGAATGTTAAGAAATTTTTTCGATTTTTAGACGTTAATGTTTCAACGTTGGACAGACGGATATAAAATTTGTAAAACCATCAAGGAAACTAAATGAAAAAATAATTGAATAAAGATTTAATTTAAGGTATGAATATTGTATTTTATTTTAAACTAGAATAAACTGCTGTGTAAAATTGTAAATGCAAACCCCTTGCGAATCATCTCAGTTCAATTTAACTGAACGCTAAATTGACTACCTAGCCTCAATCGTTAATAATCGTAAAAAGCCACAGAAACTTCCATATAGGACGCACCTATGCTCCCTCGAGGAGTAAAAGGTATAGATGATGATGATGATTTGAAACTTCAATATATTCGTTTAATATAATTAAGATACAAAAATAACAAAAAAAAAAATTATAAGAAATTAGATGTGAAAAATCCTCAATGTGATTTTTGAGCTTGCATCTCTTTACTAGCTGTGGAATCCTGCGGCTGATATTATTGCTCAAAACTACACGCATGTCAGCACTTGCCTTCAATCGATTACGAAACTTGTTCCTAATTACAAGCAAAGCAGAAAAAAATTGTTCGCATAAATAAGTCATGGAGAAGAGCGGCAATGTCGCGAGTTTTAATATATGAAACTGCTTGTTTGCACTAAAACTCCTCAAGCGAGACAAATTCAGACGTTTCCTTGCAGTTTCTATCATTTTGTAATTCAATCAGCTCTTCTTGGACTTCTCCTCAACTCTCCCAAAATTAATGCCAACAGGATTACGAATCAGCTTTTCGATACTTTGTCTAATCCATAATTGAAGTTTGCAAATAAAAGCGCGAAGTTTAACTTCAAAGATAAATATGTTTGCAACGCCTTCTAAATTTCTGTTTCCGGAACCTTGCAACTTGAAGTTTAAGTTGTTTAAATGTGTGGAAATATCCACAAGATAAGCCAACTGCATCTAATATTTCAGATCAGATAAGTGTTCTAGCAAATCTCAGCTAGAAACAGGATAACTTCGTCTCTTATTTCATACAAAGTTTTTGAAAAGGCGTGTATTTAAAGCGGTGCTTTTGATAACATTGGCCACTTTTATGGTTAATTGCATTGTATTAGTAAGACATTCTGGAAGTCTTTAAAGCTAACGCATGGCTTTTTTTGTTTTTTCCATCGGACGTAGCCTATCAAAATCAAAAGCTAAAAAAATCATCAATAATCTTGAAATCAAAAATAATCTATGAAATTTTGTGTGCTTATTTTCTAATAACTAAGGTATCAGTGGACAAACTACAAGCTACCTGTTCAACATGTTTCACGTACCATTTTTAAGATCTCGCGGACCACCGCTTGGGAACCAATGCTCCAAAGGATTAACGGAATAATAAATTTATTTCCTTTACTTCTCCGATATTATAAAAAATTTGTATATAATAAACAAATCATTAAATTTATTCATTAATATAATTCCTAATTATTACATTTAAATACAATTAATAAATTAGAGATAGATAGAAAATTCAATCAATTCTTGAGGTCATGCATTACAATTTTTATAGGCGGTAAAAGTCGATCATATTTAGTTTGTATGCTATAAAAGAAATTTTGAATAAATTGCCAGATAACCATTGATTGACTTGGATACTTAATGCTAAAAACCATAAAAATTTTGAAGCAAACATCCAGTGCTTTCAAAAATGAGCACATCTTAAATTTGATACCGTTCCAAAAAACATAAAATTCTCGTGGATGTTGTAGATCGGTACCGATAACGACAATCAATGGATGATGGATTTCTTCCGGTTTCTCCTCGAATCGTTCACTAATCAACTCATCCATTTTCTCGATGGAATCAACCAGAGCAAGGACTGACCGTCTTGAATCTTTTATAGTATATTTAATTATTGTTGCTAGACCTTCCTTATTTTTTAAAACTTTTCTTGATGTTGGAAGTAGTATACTATGTAGTACCCAAATTAATGTTGTATTATTTCCATCTTTTAAAGTCAAGAAATATAATTAAAATCTACAGGATAATAATTTATTTAATCATTTACCATCCGTAACAGTCGGTAGATTCTTTAAGTTACTTAACATTTCCTTTGAATTAGCATCTTTCACTTTTAAATCCAAAATATCAAAGAGTTTCTCAGAGTATTGTTCCCATTTTAAGAAGAAATTCCGGCCAGGATAAATAAAATCGAAATCAATGTCAATCTATAAATAAATTAAACATTTTAGATAATTTCCCGATAATTGAATTCAAAAATTCAATCAAACCAAAAAATGACCGATAGGATAACCGTATGCTGGCCACCTTTTTAAAATCCCATTAAAATCGTCATCATCATTTTGCATTAGATCAATTTTCCGACATTTTACTGTCGATTTCCATGCATACTGAATATCGGGCAATGGGGATTCACTATGATTACATAGCCAGAGTCGGGTGTCCTCCGACTTTTCTTCTGGCTCTAAATCAAAGATATCTATAGCTTCATTTATTAGCGGGAGGAAAAAATGATAAAATTGACAAGTTAACAAAATAATTCACCTATATTTTCCATATTATCTGGTTTATCTAATTTTGCACGTTTATGGTTTGGAAGCAACCCTTCCAATCGTAATTTTCTTTGTAAATTTTGATATTTATTGAATAACTTCCCCTTTGGCGGAGCGTTCTTTTGTGCTGCAAAGTAATACTCCTACCACGAAAAAGGAATTTTATTCTTAAATAAAATACAGAAAAAGGTGTAAAAAAAATCAAATTCCAACGTACTTTTATTTCCGTTTGGAACATATTTAAAATTTGATTGGAAATTACGTCGCATAGATTTACGGATAATGCCAAATGATTCGTTACGTAATGACTGGCAATTGTATCCACCAATAATTGCCGGGTCGTATCTGAGAGTTTACCATTCGCTCGGTAATAATTCAAAATCATTTTTCCATTTGTATTATTCAAAATATCGGGCAATGTCTAGATTAAAAAAAATCTTTATCGTTAAATATCGAAATTAATTTAACGTCTAACCGGAAGGGTATTTTCGTTCGCACTGATTTTCTCCATCACTGATTCAACAGTTATATTATTCAAATTTATACTATGGTCTGGTATCATCGCTGGTATCGGATCAGAATCGATCTCCAAAAATGACTCCTTCCACATATCAAATCTATGTTCGAAGCGTAGCTTTAAACCGAACTCTTCAACCTTATCGAACATTTGATCGATATGTCTTTGTTTTAATAATTTCAGACATGCAAAATTGATATTTCTCTCTAAAATTTATTCGATTAAAAATTAACCAAAACGTTAGAATTATTTTACCCTTCAATTTATACAAAACATCCGGCATCTCCCAAGAATTCAATAAATCGATCAATTCTGGATCATCTTAAAGTAGAATAAAATTGAAAAAATCTCGGAATTTCATCTTAAGTCACATAAAATTATACCAGTCGAATTTGAATTAATTCTATTGATAATTTCATCCCATATCTTTGATGTTATCTCACGCTTTCTATATAATGGATGGTTGCTATTCCATAGAAGCGGTACGGTCTTTATCAAATCTACCAATTTATCGAATTGATCGTCTAGAAAAAATTGTGTGGAGTCGCTTTTTGTCCCGTTATAGAACTTACAAGATTTACTTACATGTCCATTCTACTTTCATAGTATGATTCACCTAAAATTAAGACATATTTACTGTAAAATCTCAGGAAAGCAATACTAAACAATATAAACTGCCCCTGAGTGGACTCGGAAAACAACGGTTTCGGTTTTGGAAATTAATCATATGTATCTAAGTAAAATGTGTAGTTTTGGTTCATTTGGTTTTCTGATTTGGTTCAAAGACTGTAGTTCTGGGGGCCAGTTATATTATTTAATAATCAAGTGTGTAGTGAATTTATACAATTTTATTTATTTTTATTCTGTACTCTGTAGACAAGGTAACCTTTCTAGGCGGTGGGTGGGTATTTTAATTTTTAAAACAGTCTTTTTGGTGAATATGATGCCTCCCAAATCCTTTTCTGCATAAATGCGGGAAAAAAATTATTAAAGTGGAGCAGTGGCGTGCGGTCAACGTCTCCATAAGATATGCAAAATTTGTGTGCAGATTTCTTCAGGCGGAAAAAATGTAAAAACGCAGATAGTTGCTTCAACAGTTAGGTAAAAATACAAAAATTAAATATTTCGGAATAGTTTGAAATTTATCTATAAGAAAAATCAAAAATCCGTAAGTGAATACCGAGAAATTTGAATGTCGGACATCGCAACATTTGATGAAAATTTCCCAATTATTTTCTACGAATCCAAAAAAATGTAATGATGCAGGAAGCTTCTAAATTAGTTGAGGAAAAATACAAAAATATCAAAACTAAACA
>JANTOP010058219.1:0-22815 GCA_027564815.1 Symmerus nobilis | reverse complement strand
GTTCTACAATTTCCTCATCGTAACTTTAATTTTCAATTTCTATAATTTCGAAAATTCAAAAATTCGCGAGACTGGCAGGAAAATTTTATAAAATCGAAGGTTCGCATTGATTAATTTAATTATTTACATAATTAATTTTATATATTTTCTGGCAACTATTTACAACTGGCAAACAATCAAGGATCATCTCAGTATAAACTTTGCCAAAAATGGAAAAAAATTCATTTCTTGGTTGGTCAAAATTTAAATTCAAAATTCACAAAATCGACTAGAAAAAATCGAAAACGTATCTTTTGGAAAATTCGATTTTTCAAATTTTTTAAAAAATTCAAAAATTCATATCTCGAAATTCTAATCATAGAAAATTTATTTATTGTGATTTTTGTTTAGCGGGGTAACCACGGAGATCTATGAATTTCTCACATATCTGACTGACTATGGAAAAAAATTATTCTTAAATTTTGGAAGATAAAACTGAGATTCTAATACCACATCTAACGAACTTAACTTAAGTCTTAAACAGGTCTAGCAAAAATAAGATCAAGAACGTTGGGCGTGCTATTTCGAGTTTTATGTATTTTTTGCTTACTTAGATATGTTTGAAGGATTAAAATTAACATACAGGAACAAGTAATAATTTCAACGACAAACTGTTAATACAACGATAAAGGATGAACCTGGGAATAATTCCAGAAATATTAGGAATCATTTAATTAATTCAACCTTTAACAAATCAAAATGTAATGTAGAAATATAAATTCTATACACTTGGAAGCTAAAGTATTCGCATTTATTAAAACTAATTAATTTTGAGTTTATAATTATTTTCTATTTACATTTAGTGTTCGTATTAATTTTAATATTGCAGAGAATTAATTCTATTTCATTGATTAAAATAATTAAACTGTCTCGATTATCATAAGAGCAAAATTTGTATTTGTAATTAAATATTGAGATCAAAGAATTTAGTTAAATTCGATAATTAATTAAAAATGGATAGAAAATCTACCGAAAAATTATAATTAATTTACATTAATTCAATTAAAATCAAACAATATAAAATTATCCTTTATTATTCGACTTAATACAAAATACTATTGCTACTCTATGAATTCAGACTTTAAATTGTAAAATTATAATTTATTAATTTAATAAAGCTATTTTCCAATATTTTAAATTTAAGATTTTGGAAAATTATTGAATTGACGTATACTTTTTGCTTCATATAGTGTATATGTATGTATATGTATAATTGCTATGGGTCAGCAGGAAAAGTTACCCAGTCGGTTGATTTATGGACATTTATAAAATAAATAATACTTTCAATAAATAAATAATTATTTAATATATTTTTAATAATTTTTAAAAAAAAAATTTCACAAATTTATAAATGATATGTAAACAATTGGTGCATTTTTCTTTTTTATTTGTATCAATAATTATTTTATTTTGTATCAATAATTATTATCACTGCCTCACACTTGGTATTAATCTCTTTAGGAATCTCTTAAAAATTAAATTTTAATTCTTGTAAATTAAATTAAATTCTTAAACAAAATTTAATAATTGTTGGGGGATAAGTAATTATATTTAAAGCAAAACTAAAGAAAATAAACAAACAACAATGTTAATTAAATATAAATTTCTTTCTATTTTTGAAAATGTTCAATTTACTAAAAAACTAGATAACAGAGACAATAAATATAAATTTTTATTCTTTTCTTTTATCAAAAATTCTTTTAATTTAATTAATTATTTTCTATTAAATAAACATTATTAATTTTTTGTTAACACAACCTAATCTCTTCCGTTTAAATTTCTTTTTTCAAAATTGTTCGATTGGGGTCGCCATTTACTTACTATACAAAACGATGGGGAGCCTTTACTTAAGTCTCGCAAGTCCTTTGCTTTATTTTGTTTCGTTAATATTTTTGTTAAGGTATTCAGAGGAGGTATAATTAATTTAAAAAAGTCCTGTTGATATAAATTACCTATACCTAGCCCTCCCTTTTAAAAGTAACAAGATAATGAAAAAGACAACCAAAAAGGATATCTCGCTAAATTTCCAACGTAAGAGATTCAGTTCATGGAAAATCAGCTTTCCTCTTTGCCTTTGGTCGTTTTCGTCGTCGACGCCGTTTAGCCGTACTTTTACAATTTTTACCATCATTCAACAGTGTACATTGTGTGTAAACGGGACAACCGCAACCGTGTTGCGGTGAATTCGGATCCATTTTAACTTCTGTCACGTACGTTATCGAACAACTGCTGTTCGATCGTTTTGGTACCGTTGGCGGTAACAATACCGTGCCATCATTCCAACTGGGAACGGCTAATGATGATGACCGACTTGCCGTTGCTGTTAGTAGTGCCGTCGATGACGACCGTTGTTTCGTGTTTTGTGTTTGTGTTGCTCGATCTTTTGTTAATATTCGACGTGGATCGAAACGTTTCGTTTCGACTCGCTTCGAATTTAAGGGATAGTTATTACGAGACATTAGTCGATCTGTAAGAACAAAAAATTCGGAATGTCGGAAAAAATTTGGGGAAACAAAAATATACAAGAAATAACAAAATAGATATTAATTTTAATTAAAAAATATAAATTAAAAAATATATAAATTAAACAAAATTGAACACAAATAAACTCTTTGACAAAACAAGTTTTTTTTTAATTAATTAGAAAAGAAAAAAAAATGAATAGAAATGAAAAAAGAGCAAAAAAGAAGCACAAACACAAAACCACGAATTTTTATACAAATTTGGTTTTTCGATTTTCCAAAATTTTTTTTTGAAATTTTGCAAAAACCGATCAGACGATGTTATAACAAAAACAAAACAGCAACGGCAACGTAACGACTTAATGTAACAGTTGATCTCACAATTGTTAATTTTTAGCGGATTGAGGATAGTTGGCATTCGTACCGAAACTCGTTCCAATCCGCTTACTAATTGCGGGCCCTATATTATCAATTTTAGTAGTAGGGACTGGGAGAATGTATTATACTCTACGGCGGTAAATTTACGACGATTAAGGAGCGAAGGAAATAGCTATAAAAACATAGTCAGTTCATAGTTACGAGGTGTTGAAACATTTTTTTGATTTTTGGGAACATGCACTGTTTTCATGGTGTACCCCATAGAATCAGGGGGTAAATTTTTTAAAAAAGTTTGTTCTACAATTTCCTCATTATACCCTCAGGTTTAATTTCCCATCATTAAATTTTCCGATTCCTTAAAAGAAATTTCTTTAAAAGAAATTCAAGTTGTCAGGAAAATTGTATAAAATCGAATCGATTTTCCTGCCAAAATCTCAAAATTTTTCTAAAAATTTTTTAACAAAATCTCTTCGTTATTTAATGAGAAATAATTTGGCGTCATTAGATTAGAAATTTCTTTAAAAAAAAATTTTCCTAGAAATTGTTCGGAAAATTTTGAACAAAAAAGGGATTTTAAAAATATATGTTGTAAGACGACCCCCTGACCTAATAGTGTTGATAGATCACCCAAGTTACCTTCTATTTGAATCCGTTTCGAAATTTTCAAATTTCAAATTTTTGGGAAATTATAACTGATATTCATGAAAACAACTAATTTTCCGTGTTAGTTTTTTATATCAGCCCCTATAAAATCAGGGGGTGAATTTAAAAAAAAAAGTAGTTCTGAAATTTCCTCCTTATATCCTTAGGTTTAGTTTTGCATGATCAGATTTTCCGGTTCTTACATAAAATTTTCCGAAAATTCAATCAATTTCGTCAGACTACCACGCAAAGTATATAAAATTGAAGGAAAAATATTTACAAATTAGAGGAAAGACTGGGGGGGTTCAAAGGCAAGGCCATTAGAACATAGTATAATGGGCTCATCATACCATGTGTGGCATATGACGTATGTGCATTAGGAGACACCCTACGAAACAACACCACCACCAGAAACTTAACAGCTGCCAGTGAGTAGCGCTGCTCGCCTATCTCAGAGTCTGCAGAACAGTCTCGATAGAGGCAATGCAAGTCCTGATGGGCAAGCCCGATGATCAGAGTCTGAAAGGCCGAATAACGCACGCATTTATGCTGAATGTCCAGGAGCCGCGTGAAAGCGAACCTTTTGCCATCGGACTTCAGCTAGGATACCTCCTGACTGGCCACGGAAGCCTTAATGCATTGAATGCATAGAATGCCCACTCTATGATGATGTAAGGATAAGTTTAGAGATAGTGAAGGATGAATTTTGGGTGGAAGTTTCCCAGCGCAAGTCAGTACGGCAGAAAAACGCGACGCAACACAGAGATTTACGATCGCTGTATTTGACAGAAGAGCCGAAAAGGCTAGTATAACTGACCGTAGTAGTCAGCGGTAGAGCAGTATCGAAGTGATGAGCAGCAGTCCCATTGATTCAAGGCCATTGGATTGCAACTAGAAGCAATTCGGCGAAAGGTCGACCAATAACCTTAAATTGGTACCACGGGATCTGGACCCCCCGATAGTGTCGAATCTATCGGCCTGATTAGTTTAGGACCCTAATTGGGTGAAACGTGGAGGCTGTGGTGCCTTGCCATGGTATAGGTTCAGATAGGACTCGCCGCCACCAGTCGGAAACTCGGCGCCTGAACCGTGATGATCCTAGGGAATCCGTGTCTTGAAATTTTCACATACGTAAGCCACTTTAAACATGAGACAATTCTGTTACGTCAGCAGATCCCTCCTAATGCAATTCAATAGTCAATTCGTTCAAAATAAATCGGTAAATTTCAGAAACTACAAGGGCAATCGATAGGCAATCGAAATACCGGCAAAAAGTTCGGTAAAATTCGGAAAAAAGGTAGATGAAACATTAGAGAAGCTAGAAAAATCAAAAAAATGCTATCAAATTTGGGAAAAAGTTGAAAAAAGTCAAGGAGGAGGGAAATGCTGACAACTGACACACTGAGCTGTAGTAGTGCTACAGCGCTATTACATGGGTCGAAAGGGACGCCATAAATTACGGTCAAAATTGCTATGCTAATAGGGAAATTACAACTACATGAACGCCCTATTTTATTTTATTATTTAATGAAAACATAATTAATTTCACCGTTTTATAAAGTGTCTTTATAGCCATTTCCACCACGAAATTTTAATTATTTTAATTAAGATTGTATAAATTGTATATATTTGTTATTTTAATAAAATGTAATAAAGAAATTATAAATTTGTTGTTGTATTTTTAATTGCAATTTCTTTCAGTGTAATCCTGAAATCGCTATGTCCTGTCTTGCTCCTTGTTGTATGATAACTTCCTCGTCAATATCGCGGATAGGCACTCCTGTTTGGTCTGTGTAGTCCCAGAATGGACATTTTTTTATTTGGTGAGATGGAATAAGTTATAAGTCTAATAAAATGTAAGCAAAGTTCCGAAGCTATTTATCAGAGTGGACCAATCATTACCTTTTAATCGGAATTGCATGTACAAAAGGAGGATGTATAGTTGTTGGCAGTTATTAAATTAATGTATATGTCGACAATTAATAAAAAAAATACAAAATTAAATTCAATTTACAAAATGTTCATTGTTTTAATAAATCTACTGGAAATTGTTCGAGAAATAACGGCCGATTTTAAACTTTCCAACTTCAAATGTAACATAAATAAATCTATACAAATTATCTTAAATATAACTGCTACTGCTACTGCTACTCATTATGCTTCCCGCCATCGGAAATGATTAATCGTTATAAACAGTAGAAGGACCTGCCTCATTTATGCTCCCATTCTCTTTCCGAAACTTATCGAACCAACGTCTCACCGTACGCTCGGAACAGGTTCGTTCGCCCCATGCTTCATTAACGTTACGTGTTGCTTGGGATGCATTATGACATAGTTTAAATTCATGTAAGAAAATTATACGCAATTCTTTCCGTTCCATTATTATCTCTATAATTTGGGAACCAGAAATAGGAATTATTAAAACAACAAAAAAAAAAATATGAACATAAATCTGATACCATTTTTTGAGGCGAAGCTGGGTAAGCTATGAAACAATTAAAACGTTTACAACAACATAATTTATTTTGTTCTGGCAATAACGATAAATATAACGATTAAAATCAGCTATTATTTTCCGAACAACCAAGTATTTATCAGTCAAATCTGAATAATGTTTTTTTTTTTGGGTTTTAGAAGCGTACTGATATTCATTTTCAATGAATTATAAATTTCATCTTTAATAATCTCTGGCGAGCATGGGTGTCCACAAGGATACCGCATAGGTGCGAATTTACTTACAACACAGGTGCAGATAATTTTACTACATTTATGTGCTGACTGCGAGAAGTTTCTCAATAATGAAAAATATCCATACGTACACATGGAATGCACACTAAAGAGCACATGTGTCCAATATGAACAGAACGCATGCATGACATAACAACATTGAACCGTTATATAACGATCGTCTTTACAAATAGTCGAATAGACGAACAATTTTCGTACCAATAAAAAAACAGTGCCGGCAATCTAAATATGGCCGGTTGATGAATTAACCCAATGAACAACATGCTCTCTTAAAACGTACGTAAAAAATGAACAAAATGAGACCGTATTTTTTTCGACATATCATCTCCCCTGTATATCCACCGGTTACATAACATAGATGGGATGATATAAGATAAGATACAACAGATTCAAAAATATGTTCGAACAAAATAAAACAAAAGACCCCAAACACATGACGTAACACCCACCCATACAGATAGATTATTGCGAAGCTGATAACTGGTCGTTTTACTACAACTAATCGCATCATTGTTATGGCATAAACTAGTTAATTCGTCTACTTGCTTATTTGGCATACTTGATTGGTTGCCATCGATCGTGCACACCGACGATCGATCCGAATGATGGCTGATGGAGGAGGAGGACGTCGTTTCGGATGTACCATTACCATGGCTAATCGTATCACTTGATACGGTTGTCGTTGTGATCGATGAACTGAACGATAGCGATGGGGATACGGACGATTCCTTTCGATCACCATCCCCATCATTCGTGTACGCCGTTAAATATTTATTTAACACATCCAATTCATAATCGGATAGTTCACAGTCGATCGTTTCGTTTGGTTCACGACCGGCCAATTGTAGTACACTTTGGATGTAGGCGTCCTCATTGAACGGCGGCTCCTTCACGTGACCGGTTATTTCACCGATAAACTTTTCCCCATCATAATCGGAATGCATTTGCAGCAATTTTGCATCATCCGAATCGTTATGGGCCGTTATATTATTATCATTTATATCGGATCGATGATAGAATCCGGTTTGATGATGATGACGATCGTATGGTCTTACATCATCTGATAAAATATTGGATGCGGCCACTGTACGCGGGATGGATGGTAACCCATAAAAATATGGAAAATAGTTCGTATCATCACAACATTAAAAAAAAACAATTTTTTTTTTTTGGTTTTGCCGACGGAAACACTTAATTTATAAAAACAAAATTCTTTTTTTCAGTCAGTGGTGGTACAAAAGAAAGGAAATGTCTTTCATGGGATACAAGGGGGTCCAGCCGGACTTTCCCTCCATAACTCGAAATTAGTATAATTACAAAGAATTACTTGTACAGGAAAGTTAGGGGTAGCGAAGCGGCCAATCTCTCGGTGACAAATTTTGAAAGATTATTTCTCAAAATAATAACACTTTCAAAATAATTATAACAAACACATCCGATTTTTCTTTTTTTTTTTTTGGTAAATTTTTAAAATGCGAAGTTATTTTGAAAAAAAAAATTAAAAATTAGAGAAGTTTCAAAATTAAAAAAAAAAAACACTTAAGAATTAAAAAACATTGACCCCTTCACCAATAAATTGATATAAAATATATAAAATGACCCGATATATGGTCAGTCGTACTGGTTTAACTAAATTAAAATTTGACTTACAGCCTTCGCTTGTCTCTAACCGCTGTTGCAAATCACGTATTTGACTGTCTTTTCGTTTATTTTCACTGCCAACTGAGTCTAAACGTTGTCGTAGCTCACGATTATCTCTGCGAATTATGAAAATAATATTCAATAAACGTATATGGAATATTTAAGCTAAAAAAAAGATGTATTAATTAAATGTAATAATTGTTTTAAATTATATAAATTAATTTAACCGTACCGAATTTAACGAAAAATGATTGTAATGCTTTAGATGGGGTAGATGTTGAAGTTGAATGCGAACGTTTTCTAACGTCAACCAAATCACAGGAAATAAAATCGATAAAATCTTCTCTAGCTTTATGATAACCCCTAAACGACTAAATTTCATTTATCTGGAAAGCTAAGTTTCATCCACTAAATAGAATACTTTCGACCTTAAAAAATCAATTCTTATTTAAAAAAAATTAAATTTTACGAAATCATCAATCCGATATTAAATTATAGATCGACCGAATATCACACATTAGCGTATCGATTGAGGCGATAAATATAAGGGGCTCAACCGGGGGTCAAATAATTATTATAATGTCTGTATCTTTTAAGATGGAGAGTTAATAGAGCAATTGGGAGAAAGAGAAACGAATATTTGGGTATCGTATTAATAAAACATAATTTTCAGCTATTTCAGTGATAGTCCAGGCAATAGACTTTACCTTGGAAAGGTCAATAATTCATTTATTGTATAATATTCTAACATATTCTCCATTTAATAAAAATATAATTGGTAGGATTAAGTAACTCATCTGGCTCCCAAGTGTAATTTCTTGACGTAGGTGATTTTTGCCCGTTTCGAAGAAAAAACGCATGTTTTGCCATGCATTTTGAACTTTTATAAGAAAACATTTTTTATAAATCGGTTCGGTTGGTTCATGAAATAAAATTCTATTACCAACTATCTGATTTTTACATAGTTTAGGACAGTGGCAGTGATATGTTATTAGATGTATGATATCTGATTTTTGATTATACCGTCGGCTTGTCTGACAAAGTTGCTGTACTATCAACTTTGACTGCTCCGTATATTTCCGGTAGGAAAAAGGAAACTAGAGTGTTTAACAATTTCTTTCCGATTCTCTGCTTTAGCTAGACTTATGAGATATCTCATGTTAGGTTAGGCATCTTATATAAGATGTCATATCTAACTCATAAAAATTACGAACTTATTTTAAAAGAAAATTGATCATTTTCGGGTAGGTCTGTTTTGAAATCAATATTTTATTAAGGATACTTTGTCTAAATTGACTGAACCTATTTTTCCTGGATAACAGATGAGTTAAATTCAAATCTGTTTCTAGCGTTTTGGGATAAAAAATTATTTGAGGCAATTAGTAGCTTAATTGCAAGAAAATCGATAATTTTCGGGCATGTCTATTTTTCTATTAAGAAAACTTTGTCCAAATTAACTGAATCTATTTTTGATAGATAACAGATGAGTTAAATGAGCAACTAATTTCAAGCGTTTCGAGAAAAAAAATTATTTGCGACAATTACGAGCTTAATTTAAGGGAAATTGATTATTTTTCGGTATATCTACTTTGAATATAAAATTTTATTAAGAAAACTTAAGCCTAATTAACTGAATATATTTTTCCCGAATAACAGATGAGGTAAATTCTTAATTGCCAGCAATGAGAACTACAACATCATCTGCACAAAAGTTAATCCATTCCGGAAGCAATATTTTCGAGGAGATGGAGACTGTTTGCATTTGGATTGAAGATGAACTAATCATCGAGGATATCTAAATCATACAAAGCTATTTTTTAAGCAGCTAAAAAGTTACATGAAAATTTAATTCACATTTCAATAAAAAAAAACTGAGAATTTATAAATTTTATAAAAATTAGAAATAAGAGAAGGTACAGCTTTGATAAAAATTGTAAAAATCATTAAATTAAATAATGAAAATTATTTATAATTTATTAAGTAAAATAAATATAATGCAAAATGATATTACCGTAAGTCATTATTAAATATAATTAAATTAAATAAATGTAATATTAAAATAAAATCTGGTTATTGAGATTAATATTTAATTTTGTTGAATTTTGATTTGAAATTTAAATAAATTAGTAAAATTAAATTGATTTCAAATTTGAATTGGGTAAAGATTATTTGAATTGAATTTATATTTATAATTATTGCTTGTACTGTGTACCGTAATTGCAACACCGTAAATCTAAGAAGAAATTATTAAAATTTATTATCTTATACCAAATACACCAATTAAAGAAGTTGGTATCTCCAAAGAAATTACCGATTAACGAAAAATATCGATTTTATAAGAGAAATCAGCTTCAAAATGAGTCCGTATAAGACTACATAGTAGAACTAAAGACGATGTCACATACTTGTGAATTTGGGAAATTTCTAGATGAGGCATCAGAGATAAATTGGTTTCTGGCCCCCGGCAATAAGATAATACGATTTGCGGCATGTAATTTAACGACAAATATGGAACTGACTAATAGAGAAATATCGAGAAGAACGCGAAAGAGAAATGAGAAATTGAAGGCTTTTGTTAATGACCTAAAACTACCTAAATTGATTGCCTAAAAACCATAGAAGTCAATATCGATAAGTTGTACATTTATATTTTATAATAATTATTCTAATTCATTAAATCTAATTTAAAATAAAGGAATTACTTTAACAATTCTATATTTTATACATAAAATTATGCTATCAACTCCTATAAAATCAGGAGATCAATTTTATGAAAAAGTTTCTTCTAACATACAATTTCCTCACGGTACCCTTAGGTTTAATATAATATAATTTTGTTTCTATTTTCAATTTATAATTTTATTAAAATAATAAATATTTGTTTGAGAATCCGATAATTATATCGAAATTAAATTTTAATAATTTGATGGCCGGGTGAAATTTAGGAGTAGTATTATTAGGATTTCTTGGCTTATAGGGTATTTTACATTTCGGTATAATATTCATACAACTTCTTACAATTTCAATTTATTTATTTGTATTTTATATCCATCGATCACGGAAGGCAAATTGTATCCGATGGGATACGAAATTCATTCCTTATGTATCAAATAGGCCAGGGGTGGGCAACTTGATATGTGTGGAAGGCCGCATGAATATGAAAAAATCCCGGAGAGCCGCATGATAAAGTTCTAGGAATCTATAAATACTATAAATTTGAACAAATCGAGAAAGTATGTGGAAATGTCTGAAAAATTCCGGAAAATTTAGGAAAATAGGGAGAAAGTCGGAAAAATGAGTAATGGTGGGAAAATGTTAGACAAACTTCAGTAAATGGAGTAAAGTTGGTAGAAAATCCAAGTGCGGCGCAAATCGCCCGTCAAAATTTAGGGGTTGATTTTTTTTTTGGAATTGCGAGAAATTACTTTCTTCATTATTCGTTTAAGAACAATTTTGCGTTTTTAGATTTTTCAAATTTCGGAGAAAATTTCTGGGAAATTCAGTTTATCTACGAAATGGTTCCCATATTCATGAAAATTATAAGCAAATATTTTGTTTTCTTGAAAATTGATATTTTGGCATTCAATTGCATTTTATGAATGAAATTTTCTGTAGGTGAAATTTTGAAAATTATAAAAATTGAGAAAAACTTTGAACTTTGAGAAAATGTGGATGGAAAATCATCTACAAATTCATCTAAAATTGAAGTCACGAGAAAACATGGATATGTTCCTGCTTTTGTCTGGATCTCTCCAGAATGTTCCACGACTTTCCCTTGCTGATTACCTTTTCCCAACCTTTTCCCCATTTTCGTATCTTCTAACTGACTATTATCAACTTTAAACGAGTTGTTGATAATATTTTCAGGACATTCCCCTTCATTATCGGTACTTTTCGGATATTATTTTAAATTTTTGGATATTCTAATTTCTTCCCGGACTATTTGGGTTTCGAAGAGACAAGCAAAATTAGAGAAAATTGCGCATTTGAGTGATAGTCTCGAAAAATGTCGTAGAATAGTAATGCAAATGGAAATCGATCGATTAGCCAAGTCGAAAGAAATGGAAAAATTAACAGCATTTTTTAGAATTTGTGGTGAGTTTCTATAGTTTCATTTCGTGCCCTATATCTGCCATAACTCGATATCTTCCAATTTTGGCCACAATTCCAGAATATGACTAAAAAATGGTTAGCAGCAACGAGACTGTCAGAAATTCAATTTAAAAATTTAGAATTGAAAAAAATTGGGGAAAGTTAGTCAAATTAGGGAAAGTAAAATGCGGGAAAAAAGAGAATGATTCAGTAAACAGTCCAATTAAGGAGTAAATTGGTCGGAAAATTACCGGAAAAGTAAGAAATTCATGGAGAAGCCTCGGCAAAATTAAATTGATGATTTCCCAGTTCCCAGTCTAATTAATCTGTTAGTAAATCGCCAGAGATTTTTCAATTTCAAATTATATTAAGAAAAGTTCATCTAATTTGGCTGAATTTTTTTCCTCCAGACAGTTGATCTAATTTTTAATTAGAAATGGAAATAAGAAATGTTTAACTGATTTTGAATTTTCAATTTTCTTGATTTAAACTTGGTTTTTACTGATATTTAGAAAATAGTTCTTAGGTTTCGTAGGTTCTTATGTTTAGTATTACAAACAACTTTGTACGTTTTACATAAATATTAATCGAGTTAGCAGATGGTCCCGCGAGCCAATTAAATCCCACCTCTGAAATTTACTTTAGGACATATTGGAATCTTAACGGAAAATATTTGAAGACACTATGCGAAAATGCGTAAATCTAATCGAAAAGGATGTCGCCTAAAAGATCTATAATTTATTTATTTCCTGAGAATAATAAATTCTGGAATTTCGACCTCTATCCTTATCCAAACAATTAACTTCCCAGACCCTGCGCCACAATCTAAGAATTTAAGATTCGTTTTACCGGTATTTGAAAGTATGACTCCTCAGGATTACTTCTAGACCAACTTCCGTTATTAGATCATTGGAAGAAATTGGTTTTCTGGATAGATTTGTGAAAGTTTACAAACAAATTTAACTCATCTGCTACTATCGCCGGAATAGAGCAAGATATGATGGTCCAGATTTTAACCATCGAAAGATCCATCCCTTCTGTATTTAATAAAATTTTTAACGGAATTCCTTAAGGAACATTCGAAGATATAGACCATGAAGTAATATACCGCCTACATTTGCAACTTTATTTTACCCTGATCTCAGCTTCTGGACTAGAAGACTGGAAGCTGGTTCAATTTGGTGGCTGAATTATAATAATAACTGCCAAATTTCGAGATAAAAAATTATCTGATTCAATTACGAGATTAGAAACATTTATTATTTCCCGGTACAGATCTTTAAGAATCGCGAGATCAATTTTGGATTTCGAAATTCGATGAAGAAAATTTTGTCCAATTTTGCTGAATCTTTTTTTCCTACATAGCCAATGAGTTAAATGCAAAGCTAAGGTTCACGGTTGTGAGATAAAAAATTAATTTCAACCAATTGCGAGAGGTTAGCTTTAGGAAAATTGATTATTTTTCAGTATATCTATTTGCTAATCGCGACCTCAATTTGTGAATTCAAAATATGTAAAATATGTAGCATTATTGCCCAGGTTTGCAGTTAAAACATCTGCAAGGGCATGTTAATTTATCAATGAAAAATCTCATTCCGTGGGAAAAGTTTCTAGCTGTTGCCAATCTAGTCACCCGTTGGTATAACAACCTGTTCTTAGGATCGTTTTTAATAGTCGAAATTTACGCTTCTAGCAAGAAATGTTAGGCGGTAAACTGCTACTACAGTTCTGACTTTTATCATTATTGAAAGGGATAAATAGAGACTCTGATTATTTAATTTTAATTTAAACATTTGTATTCTCCGCTCAGAGAGAGCAGCGAGTACATGTAGTGTATATGAGTATTTATTATTTATTAAACTCCTTACTCATCCATACTTACTTTTGTGTGGCCAGTAAATCAGCCCGTGTACGACTCAGCTCTTCCGAAATGGCAGTTTTAGCTTGTATCTCACTATTTAACGAACTTTGTAAGTGTAATAGTTCAGATTTATCAAGCTTCTGTGATCGACGGTTACGCCAATTTTTATCGGACGTACTTTGATGGAGAGAACCTACAAGAAATAAATTTAATTTTGGGCCAAACAATAACCGGAATGAAAACAATTTTTTACCAGAATGTTTTAGGTACTCCAATTCTTCTGTCATTTTTGTAGCCAACGCCTGTAAGTAGCCGCGGGCATCCTTTTCATCCGAAACCCATTGAATGATTTCGGATATTTGACGTTCCCATTGAGCTATCGCTTGACGTTTATTTCTGGTAACCCGAAACAATTACAAAATTTATATTTAAAATTAAAAGAACCAATCTAAATACCTCAACTCTTCATAATCATTATCCATTTGCATCCGTTCACCTTGCATCCTTCGATTACCTTCACTTAACATTTCGCATTCGGTTAATAGTTTCCGATTATCATCTAACAGAATTTTCTTTTCACGATCATGACGCTTCCGTAGTTCCGATATCGTTTCTTCGGAATCGGTTAGAGATTCTAAACGGGTATTGTCCAATTTCTCGCGGACTTGTTGTAACTTTAAAATCAAAATCAAAGGGAATCAATATGATTTACTTATAAATGGGACGGAACTTACATCTCGTTGTAGGATATCTCGATGATTTTCCGCTTCTTGTAATTGTTCCCGTAACGATGACACTTCAATATTGTAACGGGTTTGTTGTTGGTTTATTTTCTCACTAAATTGAACCTTAAAACAAACCGATAAAATATTTTAGATAAAAGAGATTAAAGATCATTTTAATTGTTACCTCCAACCGATCGATTTCTAAACGTGATGCTTCTGATGATAAACCTAACGATGTCGATGAACCCAAATCGGAAGTACTACGATTCCGTATTTCCATTTGTAATTGACGGCAATATTCCTCGGAGCGTTCTCTTAATTTCCTTTCCTATGAAAGAGATAAGTGAGTAAAGTGAATACAATGATTGAAAAGACTTACTTTGGTTGCTTCTGCAATTGCATCTTCGATGCGAGATTCATTTTCACGACGGATTTTATCTGACTTACGGATATCATTCCGGAGAACATCAATCTTCTGCATAGCCGTTTCCAATTCTTCTTCCTTATCACGAACCTAAAAATATCGAAATGATTTCGATTCGTTAAACGAGAGAGAGAGAGAGAGAGAGAGAGAGAGAGAGAGAGAGGTGAGAGACATACCTGTCGTGACAATTTCTGTTTCTGACTACGCAATTCCGATAGTTTATCGGTTACTTCCGCATATTCGTTCATAGCCATTTTCCGTTGACCCAACGCATCGGTCAACTCCTTATCTTGAATATTTAATTTATCGATGTATTCGGCCTTTTCCTTTACCAACTCATCCTTATCCACTTTCAACTGCCTTATCAACTTCTCTAGCTCCTTAATTTTCACCTCTAAATGTCCATCAACCGAATCGATACCGACGCCGATCCCACTGCCGCCACTAACTTTAATCTGCTGTTGATGTTCGAACGATTTCACTTGACTTTCCAATTCCCCATTTCGTTTCGTTAATATATTTATTTCGTCTTGTAGGCGACGCGTACTGTCCGGACTTAACCGTTTCTCATCGTTACCAGCCGCTTTTACGTTCACATCATTATCCGTAGCTCGGCTAATCTTTCCCACATCGGACAGGCAACTGTTTTGGGTGAACGTGAAACCGATAAACGGTAAATGTAAACCGGAAAAAGCAAGATTAGCTGTTGGTGGTACGGCTTCGGAAAGCCGTACATCCGTATCGTCCACATCAAAATTTGATGTGTCGGTTGGTGAGGATACTTCCGGTATGTAGGGTGCCTGACCCAATCGTATCACATCAAAATCAACGCCCTCAAACCATGGATGCGTTTTAAAATCATCGATACCGTTCTGGCCGAGCCGATAATCGGGTGAACATATTAAACGTTTCATTAAGTCTTTAGCGTTATCGCTCACCTCAAACGTCCCGGTACCATCATCCGGCGGAAAATCAAAACTATTCTTATGATTCATTATTTTACCGTACGTTTCGACTAAACTCTCCGCATAGAATGGCGTCTCACCGTATAACATCTCGTACATGCATACACCCAACGACCACCAATCACATTCCGGACCGTATCGACCTTGCCCGTCTTCCATTGCCCGCAGTATTTCTGGGGATATATAGTCGGGCGTACCAACTGCTACATTCGATTGAACGGTACCGCCCGGTCCCAATTTTAAACATGAACCAAAATCGGCCAATCGAATGTGACCGCTCGCATCTAATACTAAATTATCTGGTTTTATATCACGATGTACATAGTTTAAATCATGGATGCTAGCAATCGCTAACACCATCTCGGTTATGTAAAATTTTGCCATGTCTTCGGGTAGACGATCTTCGAATTTACTCAATAATGTTAATAGATCACCGCCACAGTAGTAGTCCATTACAAGATACTACAAGGAAATAAAATCGAAAGATTTAGTAAACTTTTTTTTAATCGAAGGACTCTCAAACGTGGCAGATGCCCTTCAGGTCATGAAATGGTTACCCATCTGCTATTAGACGGGCTGCAAAGACAAGTATGACGGATATCGAACATAAAATAACATAAAAACCGATTTTGGTATTAACAATGTTAAAATACAAAAAGAGAATTTTTAATTTTTTCAGGTAGATACGAAATTGAAATTCAATTTTGGGGCGATGGAAATGCATCGATTTAAATTTAATTAAAGTAAATTAATTAATTTAATTAAAATATTGTATATTATTTATAATATTAAAAGAGATAATAAAGGGAATTTTATAAAAAAAAATATAATTATGTGTTATTACTGGGGGGCCACTGCAAGGGTATACTAGCTGAGATAGATGGAACATGTACAGTGTACAGCCTACTACGAAACAAACTCTATGAACAAAAAAAAACCGTTGGTAAAGAGTGAGTAGTGACTTCAAAATAATTTGTCATTATAAAAGTTAATGACCCACCCGACTGAGTATCGCATCTAGTTATTGTACAGAAATCCAATAATTTCTTTCATCTCTGTTAAGATTCTGAAGATTGAAAGAAAACTCTTAAGAATGAATACCATTTCATTCTATAAATTGAGCAAATTTTCTAAAAGTTATCTGACATAGAATTCTCTGTACTTAACTAACGTTAAAGAAGGATACTACCAAATAGAAGTACGCGAAGAATCTAGCAAATGCAGCACGTTCAGTAAAGAATTTTGTAGCTAACGATTCAAGTCGTTCATTTGGTATAAAACAATTTTAAGAAATTAAATGAACACAATTTTGAAAATATTATTCGAAAAGAGCATGATAAAATATTGGGGAAATGAAATTCTTAAAGCGAGACAACTCACACTAAATTCAATAACGCTAAACTTCTGTATAAATTAAGAAAAATTATCTAGGGCATAAGATAGCGAAATAGGATGGAGATGGATTAAAGTGATACGAAATTTTGAGACTCCTAAAAAAATAGAAGTTAGAGACTTCTACAGAGAATTTTTGTGATAGTGAACTATGTAAGAATTTTTATACCTAACTAGGCTAAGCAGTCAATATCGTTACGGGACTTGCTAGAAAATGGAAATTATTTTTAAATGATCTTACAAATTCAAAATAATTTTACAAAATAATTAGGTATTCAAACAGATGCTTCGAAATAAATATATATAAATCGATCAAGAAGTGCTAGCGATTATCTTCGCGTACAGCAAATTTCATAATTATATTTAATTATATTTAAAAAATTACATGTCGTGTAGACTTCAAAGAATGAAGATTAAAAAAATCATGAAATATGACTTAACAGTAAAATACTTCCCTGAGTACAGTTGAAACTTCAGCAATGATTTGCTCATAGACGAAATATAAGCTAGATCCCGTGGGCTAATATATGGGCTTTTTCGGGTTGAAATGTGGAAAGCATAAGAGAATATCCACACTACTGCCAGAAGGTGTCCAAACAAGCGAACCAGTGAAGTGATAAGTTTCCATAACAATATTTAACAAGCTCCAAATAGGTAAATAATTAACGTGCCCAGTTAGAATTCCCTAATTGTTAAGAACATATCAGGTATGCAAACCAGGGTCCAAAGATAATAAGGGAAAATTGATTTCGGTCTAGAGAGCCCCTGATACGATGTCTACATGGGATTCTAATATTTTGGCAATATACAGTAGAAAATAACAAATTGTGGCTGTATGCTAAAAATTCTGAAATTCTAACTTAAAGAATGACTTAAAGAAACCATGGGATTCCTCTCGTTTCTTTTCAGAAAAATGTTATGGATATAATAGAATACATAGAGAAAATCTATCTAGCAATAAATGATTATTATACTCTAAACTCCTAGAGATCGTCGAAATGAGAAGTTGAAAACATGACCGAAAGATCATTTTAAACGGCTAAAAATCTTCTAAAGAAATTTAAAGAAGACCGTGTATATCTCTAAAGAACTAAAAATATCCACAAGTCAACTGCTAATGGATAGACAGGCCGGAAACTTGATCCAAAAAAAAAAAAGAAACAATTATGTATATCTATGCAGGGGCATTTCAGACCCACAAAAAACATCGAAATAATCAAATATAGGTAATCAAAATTAAATTAAAAAATATTACAATAAGAGTTGCAGAAAATCCCTATTTTGTAACATTGACGATAAGACGGAAAAAGATCATATTGGGTCAAATATGAAGACGGGACCACGAGATAATTCGAAATTATTGTAAGCAAAACACTCAACAATAAATTAATTATTGAATGTGAATGTTCACGTTATCCTTATAAATAAATATAATTTTTTTTAAATAATAATAAGGTAATTATGGTTCTTAAGAAATAATTCTAATACTTAAGACTAAATCTTGAATAAAAATAACATATAAAATTATTAATTAGTTGCAATACTAATAATAACATTTAAAATTAGATTTTATATTATTAAAAAGAAATCTTGAAATGTAAACTGAATTTTATAGCCAAATAGTTATTATTTTGAGTTCGAATTTAAAATATTAAATTGATTACATAATATTTCTAATTATAATAATTCTTTTAATTACATTATATTTCCCACTTTTAAATTATTAATATTATTATATATGGGGTTATTTGCTAATGTCTAGTTTAAATTTCTGTTATAAGTATAGTTTAATTTTGTATATTAAATTTTACTAACAATTCAGTAAAGTATTTTATCAAAATTTGTTATTTTAATATTAAAATACTGGTTGACACCCAAAACTAAATTATTAAAATAAGCTAATAAAAAATGATAATGAATTTTATCATTCAAATTATATTAATTTTTTAAATTTGCGAACAGAAAATCGAAATAAAATCGATAGATGTAGAAATATTGCTCGTTCTTTATTTCATTTACAATTGATCTCGATTTACAGCTCAAATGATAGACGTATGTTGAGCGATATGAGCGATAATGTAGCGAATCATAACTTTACTTCTCATTTCTCAATTCCTGATTTGAGGAGTAAATTAAATGAGATTAAATTAAATATTGTCGCCGGCGATCGGTAGGCTACATGAATTTTTAATTATCAAATATAAATGAATATTTTCGAGATTTATCTTTAGAGACTACGAAGATCAATTTCATAACCTGGATTTATGTAATAATTTAAACCGATTATCTATTCAAATAACCGATACACACCGAACCAAACGGATGTATATTTGGTTAATTTACTGCGAATTTATTACGAAGCGGGTGGGCATTTTACCCATGAAGTGGATTGATTTACATGAGAAATGTAGTTTTTAAATTGAAATTTAAGTTGAGGTAATTCAAGACTTAATCACAATTAAAACTAATATTTTAATTTAAAAAAGGTAACGAAATTCAAACAGATTAAAATTAAGCGAATCCTAAATAGTATTTTTAATAGGTGAAATCTTCCAAATAGCAGAATCGTGGACAGATCCTGGAAATCTAGCATCGTATGTTTGCGTCATATATCTAAAATAAATGAAAATATGCATAATATATTTAAACATAATCAAAATAATGTGTTTTTACTCTGTAAATGTGGCATATGGATTATGTCCGTTAATGTGGGTGCTACAATTCTAATATGTCCAATTTATAGCCAAAGGGGTATCCCTGGAATAAATCTGTGTAATAAATACGAAGCCATTGCATTGATAGATTTATGTAATACACAATTTTGTACTTACGCATCCTTTGTTTCAAAAATATAACTGTTAATTGGAAATAAATGATTAATAATTTATTTAATTAATTACTAGATTTTTTATTATATTAAAGTGAATGTTGACACTTCGTACACTAACAGAAATACTTGCTGAATATGATTTGAGGCGAACCCGGTAAATTAAACTTAACGAATTACAGAATTGTCCCAATAAAAATCCTCCATTTAAAAACAGCGAACTCACCAAATTCGTTTCATCCTGAAATGCATAATGTAAATTTGTAATCCATCGGCGATCACCAAAAACGAGTACATCTCGCTCCTCCCGAAAGCAGGCCGTTTCCGCCCGCTTCAACATTTCCCATTTATTCAATATTTTCATAGCAAATATTTGATTCGTTGATACCATACGAACGACGCACACCTCACCAAATGCACCACGTCCAATCACCTTAACAATTTCAAAATCGTCCCGTGTCAATCGTAACTGTTTGATTAGCTGCACGATCGGCTTAACATTATCTATAAAATCGGATACGGTTTTTTCGCGACGTAACGATGAATTACAACATTCATCGTACAGCACCAGCAGACAATCGAGCAACGCTTCAATGGATAACGATTTACCGGGGTGGATGGTGACTATGTTTCCGCCACCACCAACAATTTGTTCGGTCGCTTCATGACCAATTGTTGCTAGTATTGAGGCACCATTCTCAATAATCATAGCTTCCAATTGGCGTAAACGCTTCAAACCGGATAGAGCACCTGTGGGTTTTTTTACCGGAAAATTGGGGTTAATAAAATTGATAGAAAATCATGGTTTATCTTAAATAACTTACTCGGCATCTCTTTTGTTATATCGTTGTTTTTAACATCGGCCATCGTTCTGTTTGGATCATATTCTAAATTGGAACAGTAACCAGAACAGAGTCGATTTGTCGAATAATTAAGTTGAATGAATTTTTTTGGGATTTTTAAAAATTTTGTTTCTTTTTAGTTTATATGTAGCATCATCATTTTCGTACTTTCTTGGTTTTTTTCTTGAGGAATTATCGAGAGGATTCACCTGTATTTCAACCTGAAATTAAAGAAAAATATATCAATTAAAATTGATTTATTAAAATTAAATTCCAGACAAAAAGGTTGGGTAGGTAAAGAGAAAATTCGAACTCTATCCTGGACCTGACTTAATTCTTATAAAATTTATTTTTGCAGGTCAAATGGAGGTAGTGTTTCAAATTGCAAGCAGACTATATATTGAAATCATTAAATCAATAGAAATTAAAATATTTATAAATAAATAATATCTAGAATTAGATTAGCCGTTCCCCCACACATCCATTTGCTTAAAATCGAGATTTATCTGTTTTAATTTTATTTAATTTTTAAAAACTGGGAAATGTAAAAATTATTATTGAAAAATTAATTAAAAAAAAAAATAAAATAACGATGAATAAATGCAATGCAATGTCGCCGACTCACAACAAATACCTAACAAAAATCCTACCTTTACTTTTACTATTACAAAATTACAATCTCAAGTACTCAGTAATTTTCAAGTGTGCATATAATTTACGGAAATTTTCTATTTTTAAGATGAAGGAAAAAAAGAAGAAAAAAAGAGGTCGAAGTAATAATAAAAAATATTTAAAAAAAAATTATATAAAAAGAAACTTTATCGGTTAAGTCCATCTCCCGCGTATATAGAAAATAGAAAAATTCTTCCTACTTCTGATGGTATAAAGAGCGAAAGGATTGCGGGTGGGTTTTCTTGGTACATAAATACAGCGTATATGCTGCTGTACTGCTATACTATATTTACCACTCATTTTCTAATGTACGTCACTCTTGTCTTTATCATTTTACATGCGGTTGAATAGATAATTTTTAATGGGCAATCAGTTTTTTTTTTCTTTTGCCTTGTTGTTCTTCATTATTCTTTAATAGACCTCTTTAACCAAGCGCGATGCCTGTAGATGGGAGACGGTTTCGAAGTTTAAAAATTTGATATAGTGTTTAAATTGAAATTTATCTAATTGTAAGAAATTTCAAAAATTCGTAAAGGATCGTACCTAGAAATTTGAATATCGGACATTGCGACATTTGATCCGGATTTCCCAGAATTTTCTTCCGATTAAAGAAAATGTAATGATGGAAAAAGTTTATAAATTAGTTGAGGAAAAATATAAAAATATCAAAACTAAACTTTTCGTTCAAAAGCTCTGCAAAGACTTAAAAGCTCCCAGAAAGCTTTATATTTCGGACTCTATTTTCTATGTCATAATATCTATTTTCTATCCATATAACGATCATTTAACGAAATTTCAATTTTTCCAAAAAAAAAGCTTTGAAAATTTCGAAAGCTCATTGAAAGCTTAAATTTAAAATGTCTTTTTATATAATTTGGAATCGAATTTTTATCCGATTCATTTAATTTAAATAAGATATGGAATTTTTGCAGAAAGCTTATCAAAACTATTAAAAGCGCGACGAAAGCTCTAAGTTTTGGACTTATGGTTTCACGATTAAAAATCTATTTTCTATCTAGATGATGGCCCATTAACGAAAATTCCACTTTTTCCAAAATAAAACGTTCAAAAGCTCATTGAAATATTCAAATATATTCAACACCAC
>JANTOP010058108.1:0-22843 GCA_027564815.1 Symmerus nobilis | reverse complement strand
TGCTGTTGACTAATTACATATTTAATAGCAATGGATTGTGTATTGTTTTTGATGATACCCCCAATACACAAGGAGTCGTTGTAAAGAATACTTATATTCTCATACACGGGACCGCCATCTTTACGTCACCATCCGATATGACGCCGTTTCAAGTTCGATCATTGTGACGATCACAAATTATTGAGATAATCATTTTTTTTTTGTGATGTCGACACCTGGCTTCGAACCTGCAACCTCCCTCTTCAAAGGCAGGCGCCATATCCATTATGCCATGAAGAGGTCTATGTACCTACTCTTATATTATATTCAATAAATAACTAGAAAAGCACATTTATAGCTGTTTTCGATTTACACGGTTCTACATACAAAAATTTTCATTTTCGATTTACACGGATTTCTCAGGAACCTATCTACCATGTAAAACGGGGGACAAGTGTACTAGATTTTCTGTATTTTTTACTTGTTTCTTTTTTGACTTTAACCAAGTCTTTTTTCCAACAACCTGTTTTAATATTTTTTAATTTCTTATCATGTTCGATAGGGGACGTGTAGGGTGGATTATCGGACACCAAATTACATTACGAGTTACTTATTAACAATTCTTATATAGTATATCGTTACACGACTTTCATGCAGTGCATTTAGTAAGACTCAGTCAGTCGAATCAAACGCTCTCTCGTAATCTATGAAGATCAGTCCATATTACACTCACTGCATTTCTCAATTGTGCGTATATGGTCCATTGTGCTGTATCCTGCTCCAGCTTGCTCTCGTAGTTGGTAGAAGTCAAACTTGTATCTTAAGCATTTTGTAATTACTTTTGTGAACAGTTTATATAAATGTGAGATAACAGGATTCATATGGGATTTTTGCCTTTCTACACAGGTGAAACCTTGAAAAGGCGGCATAGGTGGTATTGGGTATTGAAAAAGTGGCAAATGCGGCGGCCACGTTCTTTATAACGTCCAATCAGAATTCATGGTAATGTATGTATTAATTTTACCCAATCGCCTTTGCAATTTGGTACGAATCAGGTACTGGTCGACCGCAGACAGGGTAATTAAGAGAAAATTATGGGGATCACATCGTGGGGTCCGTTCTCCGGATTGGTAAGGGCTCAACCATTGGGGTTTGGCTTTTCTGTTATCGTAGATGATCAATTTTTCATCACACGTCAAATGCGGTTCAATCCGCCAAGGTTTAATTTGTGCAAGAGCTAAGAACAGTCGTTGATTCGCTGATTTTTTTTGCATTTCGCTGAGTCCGTGTGGAACCTCTAGACCGCATTTATTTTCCTTTTTAGTTTGCGCAGATGACGTTGGACGGTGGATTTTGAATATTGAAGTTCAGAGGCCAGTTCGTGAGTTGTTTTGGTTGTATTCGCTTCAATTGACAGACTTAAGGCTCACTTGCTGATGGTTGCTGAGTGTCCGGAGTTCGTCTTTACAGTGGGTATTACCGGAACGGAATTTGGGGAACCATTGATTCGGAAGCTGAACTTTTACCGGCGCTAGCGCAAATGTTTGGAGACACCATTGCCGCTGTATGACCCTGTTTGAACTCGTGGACAATGAGGTTGCGAATTTGTTAACGATTTGCCGCCATTCACTTTTATTTCTAAAATTAATAACTTTTTAAAAGATAGACCGTACGATACAAATGATATATCAGGATGATCATAAGACAGCAGGCTTCGATAATATATCAAATCCACATAAAACAAATTTGAATTTAAAAATTTGTTTATATAAATATTTAAAATGCTCAAAACTTTTGGGACGATCTGTAATAGATACAGAAATGCAGTATACTTATAACTTATGCATAACATCAATAATTGCATTCTAGCAATCTAATGTTGTGATGGAGAAATAGACTTTCTTCATTATGTGGTAAAACATATTTTATTTTCCTCGTATCTAATTCCTGCCACTCTAAACAATCTTTCGCTTGGACGCTACTTGGAGGTGGCGATAAATAACGTCTGATCGGTTTCGCTAAACATGGATATAAATTGACATTTCTTGCACACCAAGGTAAGGTATTTTTCTTATAACTTTTGAAAACTTGGAGGCAGCGATTTTTTTTAATTGCATTAAAAAATACTAGACTATGTTTCGCAACGGTGTATGCCAGGGTTTTGATAATAGGGAGCCTTAAACTATCAATGTTTTTCAGAAGCTGGAATGAAAAATCGATTCTTTACAGAAAACCAGCTCTCCTGAAAACTAGTGTTTTTGCTTATATAAAAATCTTTTTAGCAGAACCCATAACACCTCCATCCAATTTTTTTCCTTTTATTAAAGGGTAGCATATCAACACTCAACACGGGGGTTTGGCTTAAAACCTATTTGAGGCAGAGAAATAAAAATTCAGGCAAAATTAAAAATGTACCAATTTTTGTATTGTCCATAAAAAATAATCTGTTTAGTTTATTCAAAAAAGCCCGTGTTAAAGTATAGTTAACTAAATAAATATATATATAAGTTTGAACCAAATATACCATACGGTTCCTGCGAAAAATGCTGTTAAAGTATAGCAGTTTTCCCATGTGTTTCCAAAAACGGTGGAACCCCCTTAAGTGATGTTAGGGCGTTTATTAAAGTTGTTATACCCTATCTATTGAGAGTATTTTTCGAGTCATATGTCCCGTTTACTTTGATTTGTAAATGTTATTTCTTCTAAGCAAACCCAGACATTTTATTATAATAATAATTATGCAATACTTTTAAATTATGAATTTTACACAATAAAACCAAATAATAAAGATAAGCAAGCTCCATGCCCAACTACCGATACCCAATCGGCTAATTTTTTATGTTTTTAGCCGGGTACATCCGCGATCCGGTACAGTTAGGAATATTGTAAGCCTAAGAAACCCTTTTGATACGGTGTAATGTATAGTCACCGTCCGGTGTTATTTACTCGTCTCGTCTAGGTGGTTTCGTTCTTAAGTTCCCGTAAGTAATGTGGTGAAATATGGTACATAAATTTTAGAGCCAGACAACATTTGAAGCACCTTATAAAAATTGATGTGAGGGTCAAACAATAATAATAGACACATCATAATCTTAATGTGTACAGTGATGTTATACTTATATTCGGTAGGGCACAGTATGTAAAAAAGCAATATCCCGAGCATCCAGTCCTTAAATTGTATTATGTAACATTTTTTATACGAAATTCAAAATGCCAAGCAATATGAATTGTAAAATACTGTATATAAAATGGAAGGAGATTGAATTAAAACTCATGAATGCATCCATGAATGGAATTAAAATATTGTAAAATAGCGCCGCCAACCGTATCTACCGATAAGCAATAATCAAAATGTATCCCTTCCAAATAAATGCTCTTGAAAAATATTCATCTCTCCCGCTGTTAAATTTGTGCTTATTCAATGGTTTATTCGGATGGCCAAATTATACTTAAAATGTTTTTATAACCGGTAAATACCATCCATAGTTTATAGGCAATGGGTGAATGCATAGCAGGAAATAATGAAACATCAAAAATATGTTCATATTCACCGTATAAATGGAAAATGTAAATTTTTTGATTTCAATAAAGAATTTTGGTTAAACAGGCATTTCCCATAGTACGAGCTTAAATATTTGAAATAATAGGAAACAAAATTACTTTTATCTACTGATTGACTGATTTATTAATTTGTGTATAATGTAGATATGCAAATATAAATATGAAACTAATTGAAAATTAATGAAATTTAATTAGAACAGGCATATTCCATTTATTTTTATATATGAATATTCAGTATACATATTCATTTGTTCAAATGGGTGTTAATATTAATAATTAGAATTAAGTTTTTCCATTAAACTTAAATATAAATTGAAGTATAAATATATGTAATAGATGATTTTTTCACACTGCTCTTTATTATATCGTTATTGTAATATTGCCAATTAATCTCTAATAATTGTAGTATTTAATTTGTCTAATTTTGATATCCATATTATCCATCAATTTCTATATTTTTCTCCAAATTCTCGCCTCAAATCCCTCCTCGGAAATCCTTAGATACTTACTATATTTGATCTGACAATTAGTTTTCTATCTAATGTGAAATTTATACAATTGATGGAAATGTACAGATTTTCCAGGCTACCTTATAGATGCATAGAGAACAGATGCATTTTTAAGTGCATTTCATAAATCTCATTGCACCTCTTTTGCATGCTCAATTCTCACATCTGGCGTTATTTTCCCCTTCAATTCTTTCTCTCGTTGGAAAAACCGAAGATCCAACGCCACATTTTTAGGCTTGCCAAAACTACAAATTAATTTATAATTAAAAAATGCCGAAGCACGAATTTATCTACAGATGCATATACTTTTAAAACTAACACATGTTACCGAACGTTTTGCTTTCGAGCCCCAAAGCAATTGTTCAAGTTTGAATTGATCAACTAGTTTTACAGTGTTCGTGGTTGATGACGGTTTCATATTGAATCGTTGATGTATAGTGTGCTTTTAAATGTTCACATTGAATATTAATAAAAGAAATTAGCATACTAATTCGGTTCGTGGTCCGTTAATTTTTCTTTTAATCGAACGATTAATTAAAGATTGTTAATTCCTATATTGAAATGAGAAACATCGGAAATGGATTATGTCTGACAATTTATTAATTATTGGATTACGTGGATTTTTGTTACATCTGAACGTTTTGAAATGAACATATTTTTGCAACATATTTATAGATTATTTTAAGATATATTGTTAAGTTGTAAATTTAGAAAAACATGGAAACTGACAGTTATTTTTAATTAAAAATCCGTATAAAGACCAGTTTTTTATCGAATAAATTTTTATTATTGTAATTTATTTAAACAATGTACTGCGCTTAAATGATTGAATTAACAGTGCATAAATCGTTTAGGAAAATATTAATTAATTTCTTAAAAAATGGTTCGCCGGAAAATTAAATTAAAAAATTTATTCTAAATAGAAAAATTTTCAAAAGAAAATTTATGGAAGGAAATATTTTTATGTGAATTGTGCATGCTTATTTATACATCAATTTTATTTAATACAAAACAATTACGAAGGAATAATTTTTTTTCTTCATAAGTAATTAAAAAAAAAATGCTTCAAATTTAGTGAATAAATTTAACAAATTATTAAAAGAAGAAAATTATTAAAAAAAAAAGAAAAATTATTAGAGAAGAGGTACCCATAATCACCTTCAATTGCTTCTCTTTTGTGGATAAATTTTATTAAAATAATTTTTTAACTTCATTTTTCTTTTTATTCAAAATTCAAATTAGTTTCGTTCTCTTCGAATTAATTATTGTAATCATTCTTCATCATGAATTGGATATACATAATTACTAGTTGGATTATCACATTATTCTTATTTAATAAGGTGAGTTTACCATTCAATTGTTTCAAATATACTGTCTTAATTCCGATGGAAAGAGGAAAAAAATAATTATAATAATACATAAATATCGTCTGGTTTGGCGTGTAAATAAAAGGTAACAAAACATAAATCTTCTGATGGAATCTCATTTCTAATTACTAATTAAAATTAAAAGAAATATATGGAAAATTATCCGTCTCTTAAGGGTTATTTCAAATATGCACGTATAAACAGTAATGTTGTAACTTTACCAATTCGTTTGATTACACTTTTTTCATTTCCCCGACAATTAGAACATTCCTGTTTCATAAATATAGTTTATTTAAATTATTCAACTTCATAAACTTTGAATACCTCCGTCGTAATCATTCACTCTTTACGAATTAACTTAAAAAAGGGGTGCACTTCTTTAACATATTTTTATTGAATGGGACATGTGCTTAAAATTAATTTAAGTAAGGATAGAAATGAGCACCTTAATAAAACTTCTAAATCGATGCATAAATGCAATGTGAATGGCAATTTTTCTTCAAAATTTTATCAGTTTTGGGTTTATCGTCTTGTATAATATGGAGAAGGTGTTTATCATGTTCTTCAGGCTATAAAAATATTTTACTTTTTATCGTCATGAATTTATAAATTTTAAAATGATATATAGAATAGCAGATGCTTAAACGACGAGGACGACCCATATAAGTGTGTGTAATATAGTAATTTTATGAACTGCATTTTTCATAAAAACCCAATTTAATAATTTTTAGGGGCATACATTTTAGTTTTCAAATTTTAGTTTACACAATTATAAAATTATGGAACAAAAGTCTTTACTTCGCAGAACAAAATGCGAAATAAAACTCCATTGAATGGAAATGAGATATCAGATCCTTCTCCCTAAAATCATAGAGACAATTTGAGAGTGTTGGGTGAAATTAAATAAATTGGAATCATTTTTCTGCACTAAATTTACCTACTTTTCATTATTTTAGCACTTCAGTAAGCATCAGGCATCCAGAATTCGTCGCAGTTACTATTTTTCAATGATTTCCTCTTATTTATAGAATAGTTTAATTGGTTGAAAATTACTTGGCTAGGGTAAATACAAACCGAAGTCGCAATTGTTCAACTGGCCTCATTCGGATTGTTCTTGTTATGTTATATTATTACAACTTCATTTTATTGAGAGATGCAATAAAGTCAATTTAATATATTTCGTATATAATTTTGACAGATTAATTATTAATTTTCTATTTTTTAATGAGGTATTCCAGGAATCATATTTTACGATCATCGCTCTACTTCAATTATGAAATTTATTGAATTGAAGATGTATGACCTAATCATTTTTTCAGATCAAATTATAGGCAGAAAATGTATAGCTTTTAAACAAAATTTTTCATTTCGTCCTCAAAAGGGCAAATCCAATAAATTTTATACGAATTATAAGACACTAAATTCGGACTTGAAATTGGCACCAACATAATAAATATAGTAGAAGAGAAGATAATGCAACATCATCCTGGAGCAATTAAATAGGGCGTTAGAAAATTCTTAAAGATTAATGCCTGAATGTTCATTATTGATTTACACTGCTGTTAAATATCTAGTGACATCGAGTTCTATAAAAAATTGAAAACAAAATAAAACTGAACCATACCTCGATCAACAACTTGTTTGAGAGTTACCTACGGTTCTAAAGCGGTACCTTGCCTTCAAATACTATTTGTCCCTACATCCAATACTTATTCATATAATAATCAGCAATGAGTACAGATGTTGTTTTAACAAATAATATGGAATTTAACGCGAAAAGTCCACGAAATGGGAATCATGAAGATGTACTAAAACCTCGTAACTAATTTTGATATTCTAAATATTTCTATAGACATCCCAACAAGATTTTTCAGAACAAATTAGTGAATTATTATCTTATTTCATTTTCAAAATTTTATTATTTCAATAGTAATACAGATAAAACCCCTATTAGAACTCTAGAACACAATTTCAATGTAACATGGTACATACAAAATGTATGAAATATGGACATATGTACTTTCTCTTTCTAAAATATAATATACCTATACCTCAACATAGTTTGCATATAGCGCGGTACGGATTAGCCATCATGTTATGTGGACCTACCTGAATATAATCATCTATATGGAGAGGTAAAACTAATTAAATAGCATTCGCAGGAAGTAAGTTTTAACCATTTTAGAATTTACTTCTCTTAAAAACCCGATACTCCCAAACCTGCTGATAGGGTGGATAGATACCGCTTAAATAAAACACACAAAAATCTTCCAAGACTTCACCATTAAATATAAAAATTATTTCTCACAGCTCATTAAAACAAAGTAAATCGCTAGTATATGGTATACTTTCGGTAACCTTATGGTTACCTTTTTTTGATACGGATAGTCGTGGTACGAATAGCCCCAGTACAGCTTGGGCACTTTCGAGTGGTGCTCTTGAACTTTACCACATATTTCGTAGCTTTTTCTGAACTTCTGAAGTCATAGTTTTAGTAATCCTATCTTGTGAAGATCACATTAAATCACTGAATTTATTTAAAAAATCAAATCAGAATATCGGTGTTTCGAAAAGATACGAGATAAGACCACCTCCATAACATATTGTAGAGACGTGAAAAATGTCGTTAGATAAAATAGCATTAGGCAAGCGGAAATAAAATCAGTAATGGATACTATTACCGATCATAGTCACCTCCACAAGATCGGATAACGTGTTTAAACGACTTATGCTATTAAGCGCAATACTGCCGCTTATAGTTATACTATCTTGATACATAGAACCAGCAAGAAATTAACACATTCTTTAGAGATTTAGTACAAGATAGATTATGATAATGAAACGGAAAGTGCAATTAGCAAATATTCTACGTGATAATAAGTCTCTAGAAACGAGTTGCTATATCTCCCAATATTATCACTGGAACGGACTGGGCTTCATTTGTGTTCACTAAAATATTATAACGTGGAATTACAAGAGTTAACTAACACCAAAATCGAAATTATAATTTTTATTTCCTTCTGTTGGAGCCATTTTGCTTTCCAAAAATCTTCATATTACTTAGCACGCAGTATATTCCTTTTGCTTGTGCCAATAAATTTACGTTGGCTATTACGTTAATTCTAGACTACTAACTACTAAAATTATACGACAAAATTTGTGTGTTTCAGTTAAAAAAAAAAATTGTGGTCACATTCGTACTTTGGTTTGGAATATGAGTTTAAAAGGTGCCAGTAAATAATACAATATAACAGAATTAGAAAAGAAAAGCGCAACAGGTCATTTACTCTAGGTTTTATTTTATGTTAAAGAAAAACATATTGAGTAATCGATTTGTATTTTGTTCTAGAAGCAGAATATGGCTAAATATTTATTGCATATTTTTTTGTTTTAATTTAGAAATATTTAGAAACACTGTAAATTCACACCCCTTACATTTGACTTTACATTAAATTCTGTCAAACGAACTAACGTTGCCATATCAAGATACACAACGAATAGCGGTTTATTAGAAATAACTGTATGTTATTCCAGTTATTTATCCAGTTAATTTGCTGCAATAACTATACAGTGCGATGAAAAAAACGCCCCTATTAAATTTTGATTGACTCTATATAAAACTGCGTTATTTTCAAATTTTAAGAAATTGTACCCAAATATACTGTGCCAAATATCTGTGGCCCAAGCATTAACCGCATAAGTTTTTTGCACATGAGAGCGATTTAAAGTTTTATACATTTATTCTGATACATGTATTTACGCGGTTATGCATTTTTTAAAATAGCTATATTTTGGCCAATTTAAAGAATTCGGTAAAGACTTTTTGTGGGTATACGCAATCGTACATGGAGAATACTATGGTGTTCATAACTCAATTTCGTCTTAAGTCCACATAAGCGGTTAATGCTTGGAGCCACAGATATATTGAAATACCATCCAAAATGATGACTGTGACAATTTTAATTTTTATGCCATTTAACTTTTTATACGAACTTACTTTGCTATCAATATTGCCAATAGACGAATTTCAATTATTGAAATTAATTAATTATGGCGACCATATTTTTCGAAGAAAAAAGAAACTTTCAATTCAATTAATTAATTTTCATTGTGTTATATTTTGAAATTTGTTCATTCAAATACATCCAATCTGTTTTCTGGTATCACTAATTTCTATAAACGGCTATTAGTAAAAATTTGGGAGACCCCACGTAGGGCGCCATAATATTCAATTATCGTTCGTATTATCGTCTTTGGAAGAAATTAAAATTAATAATTTCAAAAAAAAAAATGAGAAAAAATGTTTACTGTGCCCAATTTGATTCGAATGGATTATTTCGAGATTTCTTTATTTGTTTCATGCACATATTTGTACTTAATTCTAACAAAATATCTATAATAATACTTTTAATATAAAAAAAGTCTCTTTAGATCTTGACGGTTCGCGCAGATTGTTCCATGTTTCTTTTTTAAGTTTTTGTTGTTTTTTTTTACTTTACGTTTAAACCGTGAATACTTAGTATGTTTTTCTCCTTTTTTTCTTCTACTTCTTCTTTATTACTCTATGTTCTTTTTTTATATTTAATTAAGTATATTTATACACATATCGGTTGGTTTTTTTTTTCTTCTCTATTCGTATGATCCCAGTAAATAATAATACACTCATATAATTCGTGTGTATAAATATGTAGTTATATTATAAAACATTAAAAATATCGAGTTTGTAGTATAGAAGAAAAAGAGACGATGGTGTTCTTTCATTTATAAATATACCGTGCATGCTTGGTAATTCAGAGGTATATGCATAGGTATAAATATATAATTTTTACTTCTTTGAACGGAGAAACGAATTGTTTTCCCACGGCATGCGATTTGCCGGTCAATGCAGGGTATTTATGTATATATAAATATATGTAGTTTTCATATGCATATGTTTTTTATAGGTTATATTTGTGTGGTTGTATCGAAAACGACTTGTTTTATAACTTTTTTTTTTACCATACATACGAATTGGGATATACACACATATACCTACAAAATAGTTACATAGGTGAAAATTTTAACAATAAAAATAAAATAGTTCGATTTCTTTACATTTTATAATTTTTATTATTTCTTTCAACAATTAAAATATTTAAGTTAAAATTTTTTTTTCGATTTTTGAGAAATTGTTTGAGCTCTCCTTTTAGGATTTTTGGTGAAACATAAATTCTTCATCGAGTAAAATGTTTTTTAATTCAAGTAATGTATATCTAAAATTCGATTAGACATTTTTTCCAGCAGGATTATCTTACGAATCACCAATTCAGTGACATTATAAAACAATTTAAAATTCCTGTTTTTCTTTGAGTATAAAAGGAATGGAAAAATGTAAAAAAAAAAATAATGATAAAATTATAAAAGATGAAAATATCGTTTGGTTTAGATTGTGTTTTAAGGATTATTATGTGGTGAATCGTTAGAAATACTATTCAAATTAAAATAGGAAAAAAAAAGATTTTAAAAATAAATAAAATTATGTCATTTATCTTGATTTAAAATACTTTTCTCTTCATTAGGATTTTCAAGATCATTTAAGAAATTGAATTCATTGTTAGTTCGTATAAAAGAGTCATATGAATTTATAAATTTTCTTATTCAATCATAATCTGGTTACATTTCTGGTTAGCCTATCTATTTACAATCATACATTTTTGAAGTTTGTTTCTCTTGTTTATTTCATTTCAAATGAAAGGGGAAATTTCCGTTAGTCCTATAATACGAAGATTTCTAATACATAGTACATACTTATATAATTCGCGAAATCTATATTTAAAAATGTCCAACTCATTCAGGCGAATAATCAGCAATTAAGTCATCACGAGTAATATCATTAATTACTGATGATTCTCTCATTTCCTAATTCAGAAGTTACAGAAATTTGATGCTGTTGCTTACCTGATATAATGGCCAACTGTTAACATTTTCGATTTGGATGAAATATAGAGCTTAAGAGTTTTGAAGTCGTTTATTTTTATTATATTGATGTATCTAATCCCAGTTACTATCATAGATCAATGCTTTCGTTTCTATTATTATGAATTTCAACATTCATAATAGTTTGATTTTGGGTTGGCTTTTCTCATTTAAATTGATGGTTGTAGTTTTAGTTTTCATTAAAGAACAGTCGTTATCGTCGCGTTTTTTCTGACCCTTATAGGTTTTAGATCACAACAAAAATTACATGTAAAAATATCAGTATTGTTGTATATAGACTAATTTTTGTGTTAAAGGCTTGTGTTAGGTTTTTACAACGATCAGCTGGTGAACAGATAGTCGCAAAAAGGCAGAAAAATAATTTTTTGCCAACAAACAATAAAATACTTTTTGGACATAATAGGTAGTTTCAATGTTAAAACAAATAAGATAAGTAATTTCTCACACCGCTATCTATAATTTACAATTGACAAAAGTTAACACTAATTTATGACTAAAATTAAAATTCAGGAGGTTGAATTTTTTACAACGCGATTGACATCGAGGATGGACAAAGTCAACTTTCAATTAACTTGATTTCCGAAAAAAATTACTACTGGATTTTTTATTATATGGAAACGGGCTATCAATTTTATTTTATTTATTTAAAACAAATATTTCGAGATATCAGCTGATCTTTATCGAAATTTCTAAGTAAACCGTAGGTATGGGTAAGGGTTAGAATAACAAACGCAGCTAATAGGAAAAAAACCAACGATAGGAAAGTTCTAATTTTTGCTTAACTTGTTTAAGGGGAGGTTTCGGTAAAATTTTTCGGAGAAATCGATTTATTTTTTTTACATTATATGAAAGCGATAAGTATCTAGTATATGTGGGCGAAAGGGTTTTTCGATCCACAAATTATTTACGCCGCTACCCATATGTTAAAGGCAGGTTACACCTTTTTCGATGAATAAAATTTTTTTGCATTTCTGGCATCCCGAAAGGGTCTAGAATACACCCTTGAAATAGTTATCAAAAAAAAATTATTTTATTTTGAATCAGACAATCAAACTTTAAACGCGTTTTACTCGAAACAAGATTTTTCAAATCTGCGAAGAGTCTAGCTTCTGAACGATTCAACCAATTTACTTCTTTCTTTGACCCAGTAAAGTAAACAATTTTCTCCATGGGATAAACCTACAACATGATAAAATTGTCAACATTAAAGATTTTTTGCAGAGGGCCAAAGTTAAAAAATAATGGGACAAATTTTATAATTTTTTCGAGTTTTTTTAATATTTTATAGGTTTATCCCATTTTTCATAATGTTCTTTTGAAGGCTAGCTTTTTCTCATGTTTCTAGTTTACGATTTGATGACGCTATGCTCTTCACAAAAAAGTGATGTTTTGAATAAGGATTGAATTTGAAGCTGCCATATTGGAAACCATTTTGATAGGAACAAAATAATAATAATTTTATCAATAGATTAAAATACAATAAAGATTTTGTAACAAGAACCAGACCTCTGAGTCACAACAGGTGTTCAAAAAAAATTTTCAAAGTTTATGTAATTTCGCCCAATTATAACGAAACCTCCCCTTAACTAATTATCGGTCCTATTTTTTTAAAACTGAATAATTTATTTTCATACCTAAAACATTTAGGAAACGTACCGTTTTTTGCTGTATCATACACGACATATGCATTAATGAACTAAGAGTCCATTTGTTTATAATATCGTTTATGTTGAAAACTGAGAAAGTTACATGATTTTAAACTTTAACATAACATTGATTTGTTCTATATTTATGAATTTTGAATTTTGAATTTTGAATTTTGAATTTTGAATTCTGAATTCTGAATTTTAAATTTTGAATTTTGAATTTCGAATTTCGAATTTCGAATTTCGAATTTTGAATGTTGAATTTTGAATTTTGAAATTTGAAATTTGAAATTTGAAATTTGAAATTTGAAATTTGAAATTTGAGTTTTGAAATTTGAATTTTGAATTTTGCATTTTGCATTTTGAATGTAATTTTTAATTTTTAATGTAATTTTTAATTTAAAAGTATTAAAAATTGACGTTTCAATGCAATGAAAAATTTTTAATACGAGCAGAAGCTTCTTTGGGGTAATATGTATTATATTTTTGTGTTTTACTTATATACATGAAATGGCCGTAGATTTAAAAATATGTCGAGCATTCGCCGAGCATGCTTCTAGCATATATAGTGCAAATGATTGATAAATATTCGGGCTCCCTAGTATAGTTTACAAATCCTCTATTTATTGCGGAGACATAGAGCGTCTAAAAAATAATCGCTTTGTTGTGTTATTAGACCAAAAGTTTTCTATTCACTTCTCTACTTTCCCAACTCATTGAAAATATTCGTAAACAAGGAAATAAACAAAGAAAATATTCGTTCTAAAAATTCTTAGTTTTATGTTATGTAATATTTGTGGTGATTTCTTTACATTATTGAGTATTTCGATGACTTGTGTCCGATCTCTGAAACAAAGTAGTTTTGGCTCATCGGAATCTATCATTAGCCGAAATGCCGGCCAACGTTGCGGTGTTTGATAAATCGGCATATCTATACATTTTCTATCTATATCTACCCTCACAAGAGAAAAATTGTCCTCACAACAAACCCTTTGGTTAGGGTTCCTATCTTTTAGTTGAAGATGAATATCGGAACACACCAAATAACAGTTCTCAAGCCTACTTTTATAACGAAAATCAACCCAGCTTTAAACGGTTCCTACAGTTCCTATAATCTACGAATAATGGTCGTGTACTTTTCGGATTTACCACAGCTTCCC
Source organism: Symmerus nobilis (assembly GCA_027564815.1). NCBI lineage: Eukaryota > Metazoa > Arthropoda > Insecta > Diptera > Mycetophilidae > Symmerus > Symmerus nobilis. The sequence continues at coordinate 8,645 of JANTOP010058108.1, read as the reverse complement.
TCCATGAGTCAACGCGTTAGCGTTAAAATATAACTCAAGTTATATTTTTTATATAAGGCGATAGTTTTTCCTCGCTATATTATATTGATGCACATGATTATGCTTCATCAGCGATATTCTCGAGCAAATGTACTTATTCATCTCATATCTTCCGCATATCCTCTTCATACCGTATATTTTCTTTGATTTATTTTCAGTTTCGAGTACTTTTCTTCTCTCTGAGTTACCATTTGTGTTTCGATATGAGCTTACTTTCAAATATTTTGATGTATAATCTTTATTTATATATTTAACATTATAAACGTAATAGAATTTATTCGAGATAAAATTTCCGGAGCTTTACCGAGATACCTTTCTGTATATGTATATAATTCCGATACTCCTTTTACATTACTATTTGCTCCATATATGATTTTGGTCCACATAGGGCAAATAAAAATTCTAAATTCTCATTTAAATAGATGCAAAAAAAAACGGACAACGTTTAATCATTTTTAAGTGTGCAAATAAAGTAATATATTACGAGTATAATAAGAGAATCAACAAAAGAAACAAATATAAAATTTTTCAAGAGATATTCGGAAAAAATTTATTCATGGTTTCCATTTTCAGTATAAAACACATTACAAAGGTTTTATGTAAAATATAAATATCTAAAATATTGTAAGAAAATAATAGAATAAATATCCGATGGGATGTTCCACATATAGTAGGAAAACATAAAGATTGCGATATTAATATTTCAAATATAGATAATATGTATTTAAAAGAATCTATTTAATATTATTTGATTTTATTTATTGCTTTCTGTAACACAATGCAAACAATGTCCTATTTATTAGAGAACAACATATACCTGAAATACAAATATTAGAAGATTTACTTCATTAATAAAACTAAAATCTCTATTAATTAATAGTTTTTAATTGAGACCTATTATAATTTAACGCCTAAACATTTTTTCCTTCTATTTCTCAAAAAATTGTTTTGTTATTGAAACCCACTAATTTTTTAATTTTTTTTCTTGTATCATTACTATATAAATTAGCAATAAAATAATTAAGCAATCATAAAATTGTTAATAATAACAATATAATAGTTTTGAATAAAAGGTCGTAAAGATAATAGTTTTTTGGATTTTAAAAATAAATTTTATAACGAATTTCTTTTATTATCCCAAATTTATTATTTATATTGGTTAATTTTTTAGTTTTTTAAATGCTTGCTCTTTTTGTGAAAAAATAAATAAGTATTGCCTAATTAAAGAAAAATTAAACACTTAAATAAAATGCTCTTTCCTACAATTTTTTTCAATGAAAAGATTATCTTTCTTTATTTCTGAAATTCAGTTTGAATTGCATTATTTGTCAGCATTCATGTATGCAAGAGGATAACTTAACAAGGGTGCGCGGGAATTCTCGACTCGATATCTTTGTTAAATTTTTTCTTTCTCAACCGAATATGTTTAATTTATCAAGTTATGGATTATCATATTCCTCATATTTACTTTTGAGAAAATTATTAATTTAATTAATTAATTTTTTTTTCTGATTTGGAAAGTGGAATTTTTTTAATGATAAATTCTTTATTGACATTTTTTAGTTGCTACTATTTTATACATGGTTTACTAGTACTACTAGTGCATTGTACACTACTGGGCACTAGTGTACACTACTACTAGTGAATTTTCAATGTATTATCTGTTATATTATTACTCCAACTTAGGATGAAAACATCGTTATAATAATTATCTTTTTATCACAAAATTCGAAAATAAAACAGTGTAAATAATTAAAAATTGAAACGAAAAGTTATTGGACACTTAAAGTTAACTTATTTAAGTATTGCAGCAAGTGTGAACGATTTTTTTTGTCATGAGTAAGTAAATAGGCGCACTAATTATAGTAAAACATCGTAACATGATAAATCTTGTAATCTTTCTCAAAAATGACGCGTATTTGTACTTGCACTTGCATTGCGAAAAGTGTACGAAAAAAAGGGCCTTCAGGAGTTTTATTGCATAGAAAGTTCTTTATGTTGATTCAAAGAAAGAAAACGATGTCCATACTGGATGTAGTCAAAAGATACAAAACGTACAGAAAACAAACGAAAAATTCTGAAAGAAGGTTATGGTTTGGCAGGCAAATTTGCTAATGTAGACTAAAGTCACAGCCTTTCTTCACCGACAAATGTATTAGCCAAATGACAAGTAGACAAATGTATTATAAATGTATAACTTAATAACCGGAATTTTTTTTAGGAAATTTGAGCGTTTATTAAAAAAAATCTTGTACAATTCTGTTATTCAAAGTATTGTCTATCGAAAGTTACAACATTTCCGCATCTTTCTGGCAATTTGTGGATCCCAACCCAAAAAAGCCGGTCATCTTTTGAATCAAAGAACGAATCAAACCAATTTTTGATGCCGTGGACTGAAGCGAAGCGTATTCCGGAAAGTGGATTCTGCATCGACCGAAAAAAATGGTAGTCAGAAGGTGCCAAGTCTGGACTAAATGGCGGTTGGGGTAGAACTTCCCATCCGCTATTTTCCAAATATTTTTAACGGGTTGAGTAACATGTGGCCGAGCATTGTCATGTTCGAAAATCAATGTCTCGTGTCTGGTCTCCCATTCTGGCCGTTTCTCCTTCAATGCTCTCTTTAAACGAATCAGTTGTTGTCGGTACAGCTCTCCAGTATTGGTTTCACCCGGTTTTAGAAGCAAATAGTACACAATTTCCTTCTGGTCCCACCAAATACAGAGCATTATCTTGGCAGCGTGAATATTTTTCTTCGGTGACGATTTCGCTGGTTGGCCGGGCTTCACATACGATTTGTTGCGCTTTGGGTTGTCGTAATGAATCCATTTTTCGTCGCCAGCACCAAATTTCCTTGCTTTTCGATGAATCCCAATGCTTTCAGGCGCTTGGAAATGGCTGCTTGAGTCACGCCCAGTGATTCTGCAAGCTCTTATTGTGTTTGGCGCGAGTCTTGATCGAGTAACGCTTCCGATTCTTCATATTCAAACTTTTTCGGCTCTCCAGGCCGCTCTTTGTCTTTGATGTAAAAATCGCCACTTTTAAAGCGTTGAAACCACTCGAAACACTGTGGTTTCGCAAGAGCATGTTCGCCATACAAATCAACGAGTAAACGATGACTATCGGCTGCAGTTTTATTTGCAAAAAAGTGACTCAGTAAAACTTCCCACAAATGCTGTTTTTTTCGCCAATTTTCAGAATTTTTAATCGCTGGCCACCACGTTCTCTCATCTTTTTTAGCAATGCATGGATTCCGCGTCGGAAGAACTCTTGATCATTAGTCGCGATCAAGGAATCGATCCAACTTTTAAACTTGTAAATTGGAATTTCTGGTCAACCAGACCATGTGCCATCGATCGAAATAAGCGGTAGTCGGAAGGTGCAACATCGACAGAATACGGCGGGTGGGGCAAAACCTCGCATTTCAGCGTTTATAAGTATGTTTTGACCGGTTTTACAACATGGGGTCGAGCATTGTCATATTGCAAAATTATTTTATCGTGTCTCTCGGTGTATTACGGCCGTTTTTTCTTCAATGCTCAGTTCAAACGCATCAATTGCGTTCGATACCGAACCCCGCCTCCAATTCGGAATCTTTGAAAACCTTCTCTTTGCTACCGATCTTCAACGTCAAAATCACTACTCTTGAAGCGTTGAAACCATTCACAACCGGTTTTTTCTCGCCGCAAGTATCCCAGAGCATTCGATGAGATACGGCCGCATATTTCTTCAAACTAAAGCAGAAAATCAAAACCACCCGCAAATGACGAGAATTTGGCTCAAAAACTGACATTTTCAATCGAGAATAAATTTATGCTGAGACACGAATTCACTAATGTTTTGATGGCATTATGTTGACCTGATTACCAAGCTTGCTGTATAACTTTCTGGTCTACCTTATCGACCGCTCTAGCCATCTTTTAAAAACCGGCGGAAGCAAAGTTGTACACCTATAATAATAATAATAAGTCTATGTAAAAAAATGTTACCAAATAGAAAATGTTAGTTAAAGAAATATGATAATGATTTGTACTAGAGATGCAAAAGATTCGAGTATTACATTATACTCGTTACTTTTAGGATCCGAAAGAAACGAGTATTCATCTCTAGAAATACTCGTTGCTTTTATTCTACTCTATTTTGTTGGTTTAGCTTTCATATTTTCCCATTACCCATATTTTTGTTTTATATTGATTTCATGTATTTTACTTTATGTATACGAAGCGATGTATATAAACGATTCTTTATTCTACAAATCTACACGAATTAAAAATTATACTATATACACGTCTAAGAATAAAATAGCTTCGTGTACATAAGGCAATGATTTGCTTATTTTTTCTATATATTTTAGTTCTCGGTACCAAATAAAATGTACTACCACGATAATACCAAGGTCGCATATTGGAGTACTCTATCTACCGATATAAAATACAGTGTGTAAATTGACATGTAGAATAAAGTAGCAACGGTGCATAGAGGTACCGGTACCTAATACGATGTAACGAGTACTTATAGTTAAACGGATCCGAGTACTCGGAAAAGTAACTAAACTTTGCATCTCTCATTTGTACGCTCGTAAAGGTGGCATTTTTTTTCATCGAGATCGAAACAATAAACAAACGCAATCCTATTATAACAATCAAAATCAATTTACTTTATTAAAAGTGTAACTGAATTAATTAATTAAATAATTACTTTTTCTGCTGATGATTTTATTTGGTTATGAACAAACGATTTTATTATTTCCGATTCACTCGTTCATACTATATTATTATAGCAGATTAAGTATACCTCTGAAATCTCACCCACGATCATGACACATGTAAGAAAAATTTGATAATTCAATTTTAATAACGTTTAGCAATTGAGTGATTAAAACATCATTTCGAACCACCTGAAATCATCTCGAAATCAGAAGTTTGGCATGGATATATTTAGTGTAAATGTTAAAAAAAAATTTCAATTTAGGGCGAGATTCAATTTAAAGAAGTCGAGTTTTCTCGAAGCGAATCGAGAACCCAATAATGAACTACCTTATAATTTATATAATATCCAAAATAAAAATATACATTGAAATAAACGTTTTTTTTTATTATAAAACACTTTTTTTGATTTATTGGTGACAAGAATATAATTTATAGGTTAAACGATTAGGTAATATCTTTTTACCTTACCATCGTCTAATAAATTATAACATTTTTTTCCTTATTCATCTCGCCATCGATGGTTCCCATATCTCGCAAGCGAATAAGAAACATTAAAAATTCGTTGACACAAAAGCCGGGCACAATTCTTTCGCGTCATTTTTTTTTGTGGTTTTTAGTTTCTGTTAATTTTTCTGTCTTTTTTAGCATAAAATATAATACGGTTATATACGCTTAACACGTTAATTGGATAGCGGGGATGTATATTTTTGGTAAAATTACTTGAAAAAAAAATAATTAAATTAAAAATTTTTAAAGGTAGAAAAAAGGATTTTGAGATATCACGATGACAGATACAATTTATGTGATGAGAAAATAAAATATAAAATATAATTTTTCTTATTATTAATATGGAGATATGTATAGGGTTGCGTGGGGTAGTAAATATATTTATCGTATTGAGGATAAACATACTGTCACCTTTAGTCTTTAATTTAAGTATTACATATCTGTACAAAATGTATAAACCTGTATATCGAATCCGATGTTGCGATTTGTTACTCTATGAGTCATGGGCTCTGCTATGGGAATTCCAATTTCAAGTACAAAAATGCAGGACAAATTGAAGAAAGGAGGATTGTGAAGAACAAGATATTTAAAATATTATGGAGTACTTCGTATGATATAATACTTCCATTATGTTAGTCTTCTAAAATAGATTCACTTGTCTATAAATGCACGACAGTATCGGCTTTTCACCTGCATGACATCTGTATTTAACATTAATTTCATCCAAACATTTATCTGAACGTCAATTGCGTTAAGGTCAAATAAAGCATCAAACAGGCACTCCTAATTACCCCATATGACCCTTCGACATATCTATTGAAAAGAATATATGCTTAAGATTTAAAAAAAAATCCTAATCAAAAAATTAAATATATCAAAAATCATTTTAAACACTTATCGAAATCTAAACGAGTATTTAGTTAGAGAAATATATCTTTAAAAGACTTAATGTTTTTTTTTACTTATGTCAAGAAATACAACCCGTAAGAATATAAACATGGATCATGTACAAGCTTTTATAATTTCTTATAAATCCTAAAAGAAGAAATTACAATATATTTATATAATATAGAAAAACATAAGAATAAATAAACTCTACAACACACGTACTATGATTTAAAATCATTATTATCCCAAAAAAAAACCTATTTATTTAAAACATAATAATGTGGCCGCAGCCCGCAGTACGAGCCCCATCGAATCCGACCACTTGGTCGCAGAACACAAGTACAATTACAAATATGTTGTATAGTTTAAGAAATGTCTTGGGCACACCGAAGAAGATAAAGAATAATGGGTAAAGTGCACAATAATAAGCAATATAAGCCGCCGCACTCAACCCATGCTGATAATCAAACAAGACAACAAATAAAAAAAAAGACATGAGAGATGATGGAATATAAGAAAGAAAAAATCTCGCTATATAAGAGTTATGCACAAAAGTCTCAGGTTAAAAGTACATGATGATCGTGTACATGATCAAGGTATTAAAAAAATAAAAAGAAGCAATAAAAAAATGTGTGATGATCAATATTTAAAGTCAATATGATTCGTATACAAGAAGATGTGGAATGGAATTCAAGCAAAATCAAGCTAAAAACATTTTTTTTAGTCGCCATACAGCTACAAAAACACCTTACATCATCTAAATGGAATTCGTTGTGGTGCAATTCGAAAAAATTATGTACCTACATTTCTATGTATTCGATATTATTGAAATAATAATAATCCTTCGTTATAATTTTATATATCTAGTCGTACCTTTAATTTTCTATTTCAACAGAAAGTGATTGCGATCGTTGTTTCTAGGCAAAGAAATCTATATATTTCACAATCTTTGAAATTAAGTTAGACGTTAAAATCATATTACATTAATACGTTAAAATTATTAGGCTCTTCTAATAATTCAGAATGTTAGTCGAATTCTCATCTAAGAATTGTTTGAGTACTTTCAATCTAACGTAGCAAAATTGTTAATTTATATTTACTTTCAATGATTGAGATATCGGGTTCGAAACCGGGCCGTGGCAAAAATACCTATTCACTATACGGATATTGCACGGAGGTACATCCTACGGTTGATTGAGAGCATGGCTACCTACCACCCCTCAAAATGAGAAATAAAAATAAGTCAATAAACTTGTAATAGCATAACCAGTATCGATTTTTGCGACCTATAGTATAAAGTAAATAGATGATGACGACATCAACTACAGCGTGAAAATTAATTGAAAATGTTCTTTGAGACAAACTGCAAAACGCTCTAAACTGCGTTACAGACAGATATAGTGTTTCTTCTGTATTCTGGACTTATTGTTAGCTAAAACAAACGATTGATTACTTTTTATGACAATTTGTGGAATAAATATAAATTTTTAGGAAAAACAAATTTTGTAACTATGTTTGTTACTTTGTATTGTGATTGGCATTAGTTGTTTTCCAAGTTTCGCTACCATTTAGTAAGACAGGCAGGCAGTACGTCTTAAATATTTTAATTTTCAAATTCCTGGATATCTGTGATGATCGCCAGATGTTGTTCAGTATTTCATTGTAAACCTCTCCAAGCTTTTGGTGATGAATTATCCTATACATTTGGGTTCCTTATATAGCTTTAACTTCGTTAAATGCCCAGGCCAATGGATTCCCCAGTGGAAAGCTACATCTTCAAGAGGTTCATTGAGTATATCCGAAAAATGCTTTGCCATCTATCAGTTAGTATATTTTCCATGGTAATTAATCTTCGATCAACTGCTGGTACAGGACGATTATCTGAGAAAGTCTTTTTTGCTAGCTTTCGCATCTGGGGGTATGTTTCTCGGTCACTGTTGCGACTTATGGCCTTTGGATCTTTGCAGCAATTCCTTCAATAAACCGTCTTTTGATTTTACGGGCGCTCTTATCTTATTCCTATCCAAGTGCATGTAGTTATTTCGAAGGTTCGCTATTGTTTTAGTTTCGATTTATTTCAGGTATTAGACCTCTTCTGCTAATAAGTAGCCATGTGACCATCCGATATCTATTCTTTTCTGTCATAATTTACATAACCTAGTACACCATCTCGTCTTGTCATTCATAAACTAGAACACTTTCGGATATTTGGTTTAGAGCATTTACTGGTGGCCACTACAGGCTTCCGCACCCATTCTCTTTGCTATTCTCCACTTTCTGCTAATGATCTACATGTATTTGGATTTGTTTTTGGTTATCTGGTGATTATCTCTAAATTTATGCCTAGTATTTTTTTTATATTTGTATCATTGATTTACATCATTTGTATCATTGATGGTGTGCCCCCCTAGTGCGACAGCAGAATTTATAAAAAAAAACTACTGTATCAATTGTTTTAAAATTTTAAGGGTATATTTATACATATTTTAAGAATACACAGTAAAA
>JANTOP010057997.1:0-22855 GCA_027564815.1 Symmerus nobilis | reverse complement strand
TTCCTTGACCCCCCTCCCCCTAAATGCGTTACGTAATATAAGGACAGCCCCTTAGGATATTATCAGGTAAGCAGTGGCGTGCGGTCATAATCTCCATAAGGTGTGCAGGATTTTATGACCCCCTTGCAAGAGCACATTCTTCAAGTTCATTTTAAGGATTTTAAGAATTTTATGGATCATTCAAAAATCTTCAGGATTTCTATAGATAAGCAATTGAAAATAGAGAGAAAATCTTAAAAAACTTTTACGTAACTAACTGCCTAAAATCCATTCTATATCCTCTAACTAATCGAAGAAGGTCTATTTTAAAACAATAGATTTTTAACAAAACCAACGTCCTTTTTTAAAGACAAACGCTTCCAAGAAATTGTTTCTGTACTTTTCCGCCTATTCCCGATTTTTCTCAACATTACTGACATTTCTCTGATTTTTTTTTTGGCCTTTTCACTGTCAAAAATTCGGGAGAATTTAATAGAAAAGTCGGAAAAAAGGTCAAAAATCCTAAAAGTGACCAAAATTTCGAAAAATCGATCAAAAATCTAGAAATATGTATAATAGGCGGGGTAAAATATAACAAGGTGGGGCATAATTGGGAGTATATAATGGTAGTATAGAATATAAAGTATCTAATGGTAGATTTTCTTCACTATCGCCGACTTTCTAACCTTTCTTGGCATTTCGGGAATCCATGTGTCACTTGTGCACTCTATGTGCATTTTGTGTTCTAATGTACTGTTTCTTGTACAATGTACATGGGGATACGTTAGATGAATTTTGGGGCTTGTAATTATGGATTAAATTTAAGAAAGTTAGGTTTTCTGGAAAATCTAATTTAGATATCACTTTTCTCCCATAAAAGTTCTGCAATAAATATAAAAGCAACTGCAAAAGCTTTCGATGATCTATTCGAGAGTTTCTTAAAGATTTTTCAGAAAATCATGAATTTCACTGATTTTAAACATATAGAAAAGCGATATTAGATCGTGTAGTGCCCTAAATGTGTTGGTCGAGAAGCTCCCCAGGTGTAAAGATTAGGAGGTAATGAGACCCATCCATCGGACCCCAAATTGGTGGACCATAGGCCAGATTTCTGTCACAATTCGACCTTAAGCTGATAAAAAAAAGTTAGCAAATTAAATTATTTTAGTAGCAATTTGCAGCAATAGAAATTGTTCTTGATTTTGTTGATATTAATAGGTGTGCTCTGCGCCATCTGTGCATTAGACTGCACGCCACTACAGGTAAGTGTGGATGAAAAAGGGTTAGACTGTGTATAATTATCAATTTTGTAACAATTCATCAAAAGAAATGTAATTTTTTCCAGTATTAGCCATAAATTGTAATAAAATAATTATTAAAATGTTAAAAATCGTAGTGAGGGTCGTTAAAAGAATTTAAATGCATCTAGGAGTCGGAGTTTGATTCGAAATCTAATTTCGCGACTCCGCAGCCCTCCTTAAAAATAAGAACACGTAGTTCAAAATGACTTCGAAATGTGTACTTATCAAATATGTTTTTGGATTTAATAAAAATATAATTTAAAACTTATGAATATATTATTTTACTATACAAAAAGCGTGAGAACTTTGGCTGCTTTAGAAAGTCGGAGTCGGTGTCAAAACCACATAAACATCTAAACATCTTGCCCTGCATAACTTTTAATTACAATTAAGAAAGAGAAAGAATGAACTGCTAAAATTAAAAACAATAATTAAAAAGTGATAATTGCTACTTCAAATTATGTTGTCCCTTTCGTGAATTTGAAACGTTATACATATTTTATCAAATTTATGGTGTGAAATTTCATGATTTTTGGAACAGAAAAAATTAATTAATTAATTATACATTGACAATACAAATTTCTTGTGAATAATTTCCTTTTGTTTTATAATATTTAAGCTTAATTTTAATTAAGATAAAATTCCAGTCGCGTCATTAAATTTTTTTTGCCGTGTTTTTGTTTGCCTATATTTTCTTACTTTTTACATTTAAAATCTTATCATTTTCTGTAAAAGAACGTTTCGTTAAATTACCCCCTACGAGACCAATTCGGTCTCATATTAAAAACTGAAATAAAAACGAGAACTGAATAAAGAATATCTCTCTCTTCTCTCATTCGAAATAAATTTCCGATTCAATTGGATTGTAATCGAAACAATTTGTGTGAATTGTTACTTGCAAATGCCATGTCATAATGAGACCTCTTCACCATTCGAGCGATACGTTGACCGTCCGGTTGGCGACGTTGATGTTGCCGTTCCACCAACATTTGTTTGCCCCGTAGCCGATTGATCGTCCGAATGTCGAATGTCTAAATGGAAAATTGAAAGGATTTTAGAAACAAGCAACAACATTTATCTGGCGTCTCAAATTCAATTCAATTCTATATTGATTGACCTACATTCCTTACCTGATTTCTTTAGAATTAGATAGCCTACTCAACCGAGCAACTTCACTCAATAAAATATAACCAAGATCAACTAGCTACTAAAAAAAATCTATCAAAACGAACCTGATTTAGCGTTAATATCCTTCCCGACAATGGTACTAGCATTTGAATTCGGTGTTTCGGCCCTTGAACCAGGTCGCATCGATTGATTGGATGCAGCCGTTTGTCCGCTTGACGATAATCCCGAATCCATTGATGAATTCGTTTGTTCATTGGTTGTTGAAGCGGACGTAACAACGGTAGTAGTTGAGGATGGTGTTAGAGCATTTTTCATTGAATGCTCATCGTCCGTTAACGATTTTATTTTATCATCTTTAACCGTTGTCGTTGTACATTCACTGCTGCTGTTCACATTTTCGGATGATGGATCATCCGATGAATTGCCACCATTCTCAACGAATGTCGGTGTTAGCGGATTCGTTGTTGTGGTGGCCGATGCAGTTACAACAATATTTGAATTACCTACTTCGCTGTTACCGGTTTGATCGTTTGGTGATTGCTGTTTATCCTTGATGGCTGGTCCTAGAGATGGTGGACTTCGTGATGGGATACTTGAACTGATAACATTCGAACCCGGTGAATTTTTTGATGAATTATTACCGGTTGGGGTGGTTGGGGTATGATGTTGTTGCTGCTGTTGTTGTTGTTGTTGTTGTTGTTGTTGAGCTGATGGTGGAACGGTCGTTGTAACGAGATTATTTTTCTGGGTCGAAGAATAGTAGTGTTGATTCATCGAGGTTGGTGGAACCGGTTGATTGGCCATTGACGATGGAATGGTTGTACTGTGAGCGGTCGATTGTTGGGAATCCTTAACGGATTGTGATAGGTTAAGACTTTGTAATGGAGAAATGGTAGCGGTTGATGTTGGTGCTGATTGATGAGCAGATAAATTCAATGAACCGCTCGAATGATGGGTTAGATTGAGGCTACTATCTGGCGTCGAAACGGGAATATGAGATAAATTTAAACCGACTGAATGATGGGATAGATTTAAACCGCCGCTCGATAAACTTGTTGGCACCGATAGCGAACCCATCGTTTGAATGGATGAATGAGCAGCCATTGCCATACTAACGGCTGGATGAGACATTGTAACCGGAATGCCGGGATGTCCGAGAGCTGATAAGCTGGTGGGAACTTGTGAGGGATGGGTCATATGATGCGGTAAATGCGGTGGAGGTGGTAATGTTAGTCCACCCAAACCTAAATTCAAACCCATAGCCGAATGTGGACTTTGGCGTTGGGATGCTGGATGGTAGGGTGATAGTGAAGAGATTGAATGGAGAGATGGTTGTGGCTGTAAACGACCGAGACCCATTGGTGAACCGAGTCCGGGTGGGAGACCTAACTGCCCCAAAAGTCCAATATTCCGACTCATCGGATGATTATATAATTGGGATGCGTAATGATGGGAAGCAGACAACAAACGTTCCCTTTCCCTTGCCTCTCGCTCCTCTTCAGCTAATTTACGTTCTCGTTCCCGTTGCTCCTTTTCACGTTGCTCCTTTTCCCGTTGTTCCCTCTCCCTTTGCTCCTTCTCCCTCTGCTCCTTCTCGCGCTGTTCCCTCTCTCGCTGCTCCCTCAATTGCCTTTCCTTCTCTCGCTGCAACTCTCGTTCACGTTCCTCTTCCCGCTGCAATCGGGCACGATGCTCCTCCTCCAGTTTAATACGCTCGTGTAGACCGGGGACACCAAGACCAAGGGCGGCTGCTTGCGCTGGGATCATACCGTACAGATGAGGAGCTGCAAATGGTGATGGTAGCCCAGGATATAGTGGATGAGCATGGGGATGGGGATGGTGACCAGGACGAAACATACTCTGGTAACGTTGATCCAAAAGTAATTGTTCGTATTGAAGAGCGGCCGGATTAAAGAGACCTACAATAGAAAGTAAGTAAAAAAAAAATCCGACGATGGGGAATGAGATTAAGTTTACGAACCTGGCGGTAAACCGAATGGTGAATAAGCGTCTAAACCAAAAGCTCCAGCTGGATGAGTCATACGTTCATCTGGTCGATACGGTTGAAAACCACTGCGAGCTAATAGTTCTGGAGCCGGAGCTGTTAAGCGAGCCATCTATTTAAAATAAACAGGAACATCGAGATTTAAATCGATTATTTTGATTATTAGTTAGGCGACAAACCTTTTCCGGAGGTTGTGGTGACATAGCCCTCTTCTTACTAGTCCTTTCATCTGTAGTTCGATGAACATCCACCGAATTTGTTCGGCCATCCATTCGATTAACATCCATTTGCCCTTGGCCCGAACGTTGTCCGGTAACCTGTGTAACCATTCCGCTATTCCCAGGACCACCAGCCGAACCACCACCTTGCCCCTGTCGACTATCCGTATTTGGACGCGATCCATCCGAACCGGTGTGATCCTCCTCCTTGATATCGGCTTGTTTGGCTAGATTGCGTAGAGCGGAAGCGAACGGTCCTCGTCCACTCGATCCATTTGGAGGGGGCGGTACTGTGGGAGCGGGTCCAACACCCGATAAATGATTACCAACATGATTTGTTAGTTGGACAGCGGCCGCTGCCGCTGCAGCATTAACTAAATGATGTGATGATGGTGGTGGGATTAGATTGGTAGGTGCAGGACTTGTCGCCGGTCGCTTATGCCCCGGTTTAGCCGGTACTGTAATTACAATTAGAAAGAAAAGGGTTATTGCGGGTGAATATTCTCTATAAATTCTCTACAACCCATCCCAATGTTGCGGGCTCATAACCGATGATTGTTAAGTGTTACACCAATGAAAATTTAAACTTCTGACACATCATAAAATACAGGTAATTAGAGGTATCGTTACGGGAGAACGGGTGCGGAGGAATCTATTGAAAACTTATACTCCATTCTACCTACGAAAATGAACACAGAGTTTAACTTTCTTTTATTTTACTTTGTTTACCCTTCGTAAATTAAACATAATTTTCAGTGGGTGGCCCCCGTATATAAACTGCTACAATTCGTGCTACAAAATGGGGGCTTTTATAATGTTGCGTCATTATTAACCGCAAAAATACAAAATATCGGAAAGTTAGTTCATGGCATGAACTGATATTATCATAGCCATAAAGATTCGCTCCCCATTCTTCTTCTTCGGGTATCAGCATCATATTTATATAATTTGTCGTTTAAATTTAATATTTAACATAAGTGGGAAGTGCAATCAAATTTGGCTAAAAGTACATATGTCTACATGGTAAGGATTGGAAGTTGGAGATGGAGGTGAAGGAAAAAGTACATTAATTTCATGGCATGGAAGCACCTACCGCTAACAAAAACCTATTCTGAAGTCCTTGAGTTACAGGGTAAGAAAGGTCACGACCGTTACGAGTCATGAAACTCTATTGTGTAGTTAAATTAATTTCGATGTCTATGCTGTATTGGAAGAGGAAGTCTATGTCTTGATTTACCACTGAACAAATCCACGATACAGGACCCCTAAATTAGGCATGAAAATTCTACCTAGAAACTAATAGTATGTCGGACACAGTTCGTCTCCGACAAATTCTCTAGAAACCTACAGCATTGTTAGGATCGCTCTTCAAGAATTAGAGATACAGCCTTGATGGGTCTAGGAACAGATAATTCAAAGTAATTGTTCCCTTTGAGCAATCCCAAGGACTGAAGGAAAGTCCAGGATTGGTTTTATACCAAAAAATGGTATCTTACAGATTAAAGAATTCGCGTAATTCTAGACAATTTCTTTAATGCAAAGGAATACCTCGACAACACAATCTGCTCGAATGAAAGAGCGAGCTCTGAACATCACCCCCACCGGCTTGTCTTTAACTGGATTTTACCCATAATTAGCGAAAGAATTTGTAGTCTCTAGTTAAAAGAAGCTGAAAAGTCGCGAAATTAATGATAAAGGTGGGAAAAGATGTAAAAAGTCAATAAGAAGAAGAGAAAAGTCATAAAAAGTGGGACATATAATTCTGAATATTCGAGTATCGGTAAAAAATCGTGGAAATGTCGTACAAACGTCAGAAAAAGTTGGAAAATAGTATGGAAACGTCGAATAGAGTTTAGAAAAATCGGGAAAGCCTGAGAAAGGTTATGGAAATAGGATTTGGGACATATATGAGGTAAGGAAGAACTCGTGAAAAGTCGTTATATGTCAGAAAAAGGATGCAAATATTTTTTCTGCTTTTTCCGACTGTTTATAGATTTTTTCGAATTTCAACTGTCCTATTTTCAACTCGAATTTTACTGTTAAAGATGTTTCCTGATTTTCAGACGTATCTACACACGTTTCCTGATTAGTGATTATTCTCAGATTTTCCTGCCATTCTCAACTTTCTCGTTTCGGGCTAATGACAGTTTTCTGACATTTTCCTACTGTCCCCGATTTTATACATTTTACTTTAAACTTGCGCGGTTTCTGACCGAATTTTCTAGGTTATTACTTGACCCTACACAGATTTTAACAGCTTTCCCGACTTCTCTTAACTTGACTTTGTCTCATCATTAATATATTTGTTTTTTCTACTTTCCTTATACTTTTCCGAATTTCTGTAATTTGGAATTACGCGAATGTTGTTGTTTTCCTAGAATTTTCCGAGTTTCTCCAATTTTCTCTTGCCTATATCGGGTATGGCGCTTCTTTTAGGGTATAGTAAAAAATCCGGCCATGTCGCTTTCATGTAGCAAGCCACACTGAAAATGTCGCAAGCTCCACAAAAAGGACGTCGTACACCTAAAAGGGGGGGGGGGTTTCAGTGTTCCGATGTATAAGGGGGTATTCATGGGAAGGTCCAAACTTTCAGGTGTGTGGGGGGCCGAAGACCGAAGCCTCCCACCCCCTAAAGGGGGGATCCCGTGCAACCCACTTGTTTAAAAACCTCAAAGTTCCTCTGATCACCCAAGTGTGTTCCCAACTATTGTACACAAAGGTCGGGGCTATCTTTTAGTGGATTGGTTGCACTTACTCGCCACCAGGTGACGCTCGCTGAACATGGACATTTTTCATAGGGGGTTTTGAGGGGGAAGGAGCCTACAAAAAATTCATAAACCCATCAAATGTACCCCTGGGGCAGACCTATCGATTGGTCCCAAAATTTACCCCCTGCCCCTCCCTTCGGGGGGTCAACTTTTCCACCGATTTTCGACAATTCAACTTTGAGCCCACGTGATCCGCTCTCGATCTAGCACGCATGCACGCATGCACGACTTAGAATTAGAATTTTCAGATTTTCCAGACGCCTTCCGGACTTTTTCCAGTGCTTCTGACTTTGACCCGCTTTTTCCTAAATTTCTACAGGACTTCTGACTTTTCTTGATATTTCCCGATCGGGTGGCTATTCTTCCTTTGTCGAACTCCCCCGCTACTCAAGATCTCACCTATCTACCGTGACTATAACATAATCAGGGCATGATCAATAACTTTCATAGTAGCATCAGGGGTGTCTAATCGGTGAGCTGATTAAAAATGAAGACGGAAACGGAAAGAGAAATGTCTCGGCCGAATCGTTATTTCTGACAGAGAATCCTTGCTCACTATCAACGAAGGTGGCGTTCTTGAGTCAGACTGATTTAGTGACCTTTAAAATGGTAAGTTCATAAGAGCGAATTTAGGCAGTGATGTTAATTAGTTTAAACATAGTTGTTCAAACTTTCTCGAAATTGTGTTACAAATGGGCAAGAGACTATATCAGAGGCTTTGGACATGGAAGAGGAAAGTAGTAAGCTCTATGCGAATGTCAATGTTTAATGCAGGATGATATATGATATTTAGACTATTAGTTATTAGGGATACGCGGTGTTCTAGCAGTAGTGGCTAGAGTCTTAAACCCTATAAATAACAAGAGGTCTGACAGAGGTTGAGATAGAACTCTGTGGAACGGAGAAATTTGGAAGAGAAATGTCCTGGGAGCTCTTAAGGCGTTTTAAGCTTAAGTTACATTCGGTCTATATATCGGAAAATTCAGGCCAGATATAACTAGGTATTTTAAGCACTATCTTCTTATATCCTCCTCCATTGAGAAATTCTTATCTAGACACAGATTAAAGTTATGGAGCGTTGGTCTCTCAAGTGTACGAAATGTAACCGCGACTTGCAGCTTGTAAACCTATTATTACACCCAAAACAAATCCCATTGTATCAGATTAGAAACACCCTATTAGACCTCATCTGCTTCGAGTAATACTATAAAAAAAATAGATAAAATTACATGGATTTACTTCACCCAGATTTAGATTAGCTATCCTATTGTACAAAACTGTTGTTATTCTATTTTAGCCAAACAAAGAGAATGGGGTTATACGGACTGAACTGGGGTAACTAATAGACTTAAAGAGGATTATTTACATTTTAAAAGAAAAATACATTTCCACCTCCAAAACTCCATCCGGAAGGTAAAACGCTGTCGTTTATTGGACAGTTGTTCAGTATTTTTTTTCCAGATATCTTTCATACTTCTTTTTATAAAAGAACAAAGGATTTATCTTTACGTATCTTGGGGTTAGTTGGCGTAAGGTATACGTTAAAGGATATTTTGTTGTAAATTTGTTGTTTATCCATATAATTTATTGACTCCAATACAGTTTGGGGTGAGTTGATTTGTACTTCGCCAGATTAGGGATTTCGTTTAGATAGTTTAAAATGGATATGCTTAAGCTACGATTAAACTATAGTAAAATTATATAGATAATCGGTACAATTTGTCTGTGCAGTGTTGGTGTGTTTAAAAGGACTGACAGACGTGGGGACGGGAGACGGAAAGTTCTTATGTGAAGTTAATGTTCGAATTGAGTGAAGGTGACT
The DNA here is from genome assembly GCA_027564815.1 of Symmerus nobilis. NCBI lineage: Eukaryota > Metazoa > Arthropoda > Insecta > Diptera > Mycetophilidae > Symmerus > Symmerus nobilis. Next base: position 13,634 of record JANTOP010057997.1, on the reverse strand, counting down.
CGGACAAATTCAAGTACATCGAATATTTGTTGCAGTTTGCCTCGCTACTTATCTTAGTAGAAGTATAACATCCATCTCCTCTTATATCTGACTACATCATGTGAAACTTAATGGAATTCGGTTGCTGAAAAATTAAATGAATTTTGAAATATTCCAAATTGTCGTGGAACCGTTGGTGGAAAACATATTGCGATGTGTGCACCGCCTAACTCTGGCAGTAGTTTCTACAACTATAGAGGGACTCATAGTATTGCTATAATGGGAATTGCCGATGTAGAATATAAATTCACATACGTAAACGTTAAATGTAATAGAACGGTATCAGATGGTGGGGATGGTGGTCCAATCCATTATCGATTGTCACGCGCGGGATGAGTCATTGAATATACTTTAAGGGATTCTTTACGCATGGTTCCGAAATTGCATAGTCTTATCAACTAGGAGCCAACAGAAACCCGAAAAGTTACTTGCTTGTTGCGAACTACAGAATATTCTTATAGCGGGAAATCGGGCTAGTTTCGCGTTATCCTCATCGTTGAATCGGCTTGATTTTAATGGACACTTTATTCATAGAGACTGGCGATCAGACATGTCAGGCAGTTCTTTTTGGTTGTGAACTAAATGTAACATGTACTCTATCAAGGATGCTCATTGTTCGGGCAATTCGTACCGAGTGTCAAGACCATTTTATGGGAGATTGTCAACACGACATACCTTGATAAAAAAAGTGTCAGGAATTGTTACCGTGTGGCGCTCTTATTTGATCGATTTATTGACCGAGGAACTCTCATTGAGTTACTTTGTTTTCTTAGTCTGTCGTTGACATTCGTACCAAATTTTAGCGTCGTACTCTGACATTTGTAAGAGTTCCGCTGGTGAGAGTGCATCAACCTTTATCTTCGATCTTAGCGATTTTTAAAATGGATACAAGTTTACATCAGCGAATTAGCATTACATTTTACTTTGTTAAAAATGTTAAGAGAATCCTGGATACTCTACCGAAGGGGTCGAGGGGTCGAGTCCGTCGACGATGACGAATTCTCTGATAGGCAGTCGACATCGACAACAGAGGAGGACACTGACAACACGTTAATGAAATCAAACGAATGTTAGCCGAGAATTGCAAATTTACCAATCAGTGAGTTAGTAGTAGAAACGAACATCTCATTGGGATCCGTTCATGGCATTTTGATCAATAAATTGGGCTTGAGACGTGTTGCTGCAAAGCTGGTGCCGAAAGAGCTGAATTTTTTACAAAAAGGGACTGTGTCACGAAAGACATGCTTTCCGTGTTCGAATCTGACCAAACATTCTTCACCATCATTAGGGGTGATGAGACGTCGGTTCAGTCAGTTCATAATACGACGCAAACCCTAACAGAATTTGGTTCATCATGCCCTGAAAGGTGCGCTCGATACCCTAAAAATTAGACATTTAAATCTAAATAAGCTCTTATATGTATTTTTCGTTAAATATTCTTGGGTACGTTCGGTAACCAATATTTGTTGATACGCACCATCGAGATCTAATACACAGAAGTACTTAAAGGACGCAAAAATATCACCTATCCTCGGCAACGGATATTGGTCTATCACATAGTCTCCATGCTGGCAACGCAAAATCGAATAGACCCACTTTGCTTACTAACTACAACATTTTGGATGCCCAATCGTTATACTTCACGGAATATTTTTTTTCCGCCAAGCAGTAACCCTAAATGTGGAATAAATCTTTTGGGCGACTCTATAACAATTATTTCTAATTTGTGAATAATAGATGGATCACTAAGGTCAGTCGCAGAGACCAAACTTTTTCCAATCACCCTAACGTTATCTCCCGAAATCAATAGTGAAAGGGCTCTATTGTTTTGTAAATTATTTATTAACTACAACTTGCTTCATAATTTTACGACATCACTCGTTTCAGCCATAGATCTTACCGCATCTGATTGTCGGCTCTTGTTACGATTCTTTATAAAGCAGTTTCGGGAAATATCGGGTCTGATTTACCACAATGATACTAACTTAACTCTCAATGAAGGGCAGACAATTTATCTCTTGAACGCTTTCGTAGATTTTTACGGCTTGACCTTCGGACGGATTTATTTCTTTTACTGGAAATGGCCCGATTAATAGACGCTTTATGCCTCCCGGACATTTCGTTTTCCAATCGGATCCATGATCTTGCCTATATTGAATACATCAGAAAACGTCAACGTCGCTTCATTCAAAAGTTGTGACTGGATAGTTCTGTTGTTGAACCGTTACGAAAGAAAGTCTCCCAACTGATAAGATTACGCCAGAGATTTGAGTTCGAGCATAAACTCGCCTCGGACTCAAACTATATCTATCGGTAATAGTTAGCTTTTCGGAGCAAAGTACTCTCAGATTAATTATAAGCTTCTCCTACCTTACCTTATTGGAGGATTTTGGTGAAACTACAGATTTTTTGACCTTGCAGAGGTCATCGCTAGCCAACTAATCAGCCGATCGATTTTGTGAAAAAACTTGTTGAACCTGTGAACTAACGCAAACCAGGAACCAGGCGAATGAATGGCGGGGTGCAAATGATACGTTATGACACGTATGTGGGAAGCAATTCGCGTAAAAAGACCACTAAAAAGAATTCCATACATATTCCTATCTGCGCAGCGGGATTTTAATCGAATCGCCGCCATACTACTCGAAAAAACTTCCACCACAGCTTTGTCGTGGCCCAACAGATGGTTCCTGCACCACAATAACACACCAACTCACTCGAATACCCTCCAACAGTCATTCAATTAACCTGGGTCCGTATGACTCCTTCCTGTTTAACCGACTCAAGAAACCGTTTCGAGGAACGCATTTTGACAGCCAAGAGGTAGTGGTAAAATCGAAGGCGGTTCTGCTTGCCATGCCGAAAACCGGGTACCGATTTTTGACAAAAGTAATGATTTACAAAATGTTGAAATTATTGAAATAAAACGAGTCAAAATTATGTAGCGAATGAAAATAGAATTTTTATTTATTCAATATTATAATCAATAATTTTTGCCGGCGATGACATACACATAATTTGATTTGAGCTGCAGAGCAACACTAGAAGAGATTTAATTACATCAGATATGTTCTGTTACTCCGATACAAGGTTAGGTTAATTAAGGTTACAGCAGGCTGCACGGAGTACTACCACTGCGCTTTCGCGTGAGGCCAAAATGATCCATTGTGATACCTGCGTACACAGTTACAACCGTAGATTCAACCTCCGAACTTACAGATCAGCAAACCAACCAGAACTTTTAACAAAGCTTAAAAAGCGTAGAGGGTCCACCTCCCAGACGTCGCCTAGATCTTCAAAGAACCTACACCCCATGGTTAAGTGCCGGACTCTGGAGTGCCGGACATTCGCAAAGGAGATGCTTCACGCTTTCCGGTTCCTCCACATCTCTGCAACTACGGCATAAATAATTAGCTAGTGCATTGTATCTATTAGCCATGACGCCAATGATACAATGGCCGGTAACGATACCGACCAATAGTCTGATGGCTTTTCTATTTAGCTTCAGGATGAAGGAGGTGTTTCTTTTATTAAGTTCAGGCCACAGTTGCCTAGAGTTCACACAACTGTCAATGATTTTTCATGCTGTGCTGGTGAGATCAACGACAACGGCGTTTGGTTACCCTCGTATCGACTGTGTCCGGGGATCCAGAAGATGTGTATGCTCGAGGACTTAATGCGTTTAAGGGCTAACCTGCAATCATTAACGAGCCTGGACCCCACTATATTTGAGGCTATGGCCCTAATCGCAGACTGACTATCTACATGAATTGTGACTATGTTGTCAGGTAGTACCCTACTTTTCAGCAAATCTGCCGCTTTCTTTACAGGGAGGATTTTCGCTTGGAAGACACTTGTTTCGGAGAAAACCCCGGCGCCTACGCCGTCATTCGTTTTCGAACCGTTTGTGAATATGGGAATTCCGTTATCTCGTAAAAAAGAGTGCGGGCTCCACGAATTCCTATCTGGAATTTGAATGACATATTGAGTCTCGAAAACATAACTTTTCAAGATACTGTCGGTCTGTATCCGAGCAACAAATCCGTTGAATTGCAACAAATCTTTCCAATGACCTAGACTCCTTAATAGTATTGCTGTTCTAGCGGCACCGTACTTAATATAGCGACAAGAGGCGAAGGATGATTTCGAACGTCGCTGTTGTCGGTGTAGATTTAAGAGACTCCGTTATGCCTATACAAGCTAATCTTTGTACTCTAGTTAGCATATGCATGCAGTTATGACTTCGTGTCCATTACAATCCACTAAACAAGGGCATCGTATGTCAGTATTGGAAGGATGATCGCTGTATACATCCAGTTAGTGATGTACGGATTCAATCCCTATTTTTCCCGAACAACTGTTTATAAGCGAATAATTCTTTAGTAGACTTTTTTGTTCTCTCTTCCGTGTTCCTTTTCCAAAGAAGTTTAGAATCTAGGATAAGCCGATACAAAGAAATTGTTAAAGATTTAGAACTCATCGCTGATTTAATTTTAAAACCACTGGATTGAGAAGTGTCCGATGTGTATTCTTTATGTTGTCTGTGTTGCTAAAAATTGCACGAGAGAGAAAGAACAGACACAGCCTCACAGCATTAATTATGTGTGCAATGCGACTGTTGCTATAATTACAAAAAATTTGCACAATTTTAACATTTCTGACTTTGCAAACAAGCACACACACCGAGATCCTTTGTTTGACTCTCCACATCTATGCACCGATTACAGTAAATACAGATTCTAGATAGTTTAATCGTAGCTTTATTGTCCTAAACATGTAGTTTTTGGATGTTGATTTTCATACTTACAGCAGGGTGGTAGAGAAGTCTCCAATTACCAATTTCTCAATATACTTATTTAGATAAAAGGTTAATGTTGAGTTAATTTCCCCCGAGGTTCACAGTATCAAGTCAATTATCCATTATCTTGATAGAAATTTAACGGTAAAATTATATAACCTCCTAATATCAACCCAATCCCAAATCCTATACTCTATTGTTCCCATTTTCTGTTACATTTAAAATGTCCAAACAAAATATTCAGGACCATTTTATGGTTCTTCCGTATATATGCATCCAATCTTCCGGTTCATTCTTCAAATAAATGCAACCAGACCACCCAATATTCATCTAATTTTGTTAGTTTAAATATCGCTACCCCTTCTCCACACAAAAAACCACCGACTTCTGTATGGGGGTTTTGTGCAGACAAAACATTTTACAAAAACATGTTGGAAACGGAGAAACGAAATTAGATTTTTGAATGAAGAAGGAAAATAGATTTGTACGGTAAAAGGGGTCACCAAAAAATGTCAAATGAACAGTAAATCAATAGAACTTAAAACTTTTTCATCACCCTTCTCGGCAAAAACTCGGAAATAGGGCATCACATAATTTCAAATCTAAACTGTCATATAATTTATTATGCAGAGAGAAATGGATATGGTTCATTTGAAATGTCTTGTCACACAAAACATGTCCTCTCTCTACCAACAGTTGTTCCTTAATAATACCGTATCCTGATTGGAAGAATTAATATATATGTTCCCATGTCTGCAAACAAAATTGGGGAGGCAAGGCATGAACATAAAGAAGGAACATTTTGGGATGATTGCAGATGAAAAAAAGGATGAAAATGCCAAAACAACAACAAATGAAATATCGTACAGCTCATGTTGTTGTCGGGGGGTACGGTACTTTATCAATATTCTCTATTACATTCCTTTTTAAGTACATCGGGGATTATTGCCGATTATAAGGAACAGGATACCAGTGCTATTCAAATGTTCAGATAGAATTGGACCGCAAAGTTGCAGCTACTCCAATCACTAAGACACAAGTAACAGAATTAGATTTTCAGAACCACTGTCATCCTAACAAGAGAAAGACTCCTAAATCAATATGTTTCCATTTGAAAACAAATATTTTGTAAACATGTTTTCCTTCGAATATTAGGAAAAACGAGAAAAGCCAAATGATACAAGAAAAAAAAACCCCCGGATATTTACTTCACGTGTGTATATTATTGGATACACTTCAAATCTGATGTCGATATATTGGAAGTGGATTGGGGAGGGAGATTGGATGGCAAATCCTCATTGATATTTGGTTAATATTATATTAAAATCCTCGTAAAGGATCTTTGATTTTATAGCATTAGTATACTGAAACCTCTTTGTAAACAAATCATCAACGGCTCCAAACCCGTCGCCCATTCCATTCTCCCATTAGGAAACAGAGACATACCTTTTGTTCCCCATGAACAATATTAAGTGACAGTGACGTAACTATGCGGGGTCAAAATTATTACATTTGACATCTAATGACATTAAAATCGATCCATAAGACCTGATCTTAGCACCATTCTTTATTGGCACCTACACCTGTCTTTACGACTTATCAGTTGGCCCGCCGATATTCATCGATGGGCGGTATCGCTCTGCAAGCACGATACCACATAGGGTTACCCGAAGGCAAACACACAACCCCCACGTTGCACCCGAAACAGGGTCCTCACCTCAACCGGCACAGTGCCGTGTCACTGTGGGCACCCAGTTCCCGTGGTTCGAGACTTATTTGAGAAGCCTCTGGTCGGACTTCCGCAGCCCCCAAGCAGCAGGGGCTACGATGAAGTTCAGATGAAGCATAAATAGCAACAACTGTGATGGATCCTACAGCTCCGTCAGTCACTGCTCCACCTATATCTGCCAACCCGTGCAGACGTGATCTTCCCAGTTGAGGAATCCGCCACTGGCGTCATATATATACTACGTGGATAACAAATAACGATGACAACCGCTTTCTATTGTCATCCAAGTTTTATTCCATTTAGATCCATTTATATCCCCATCATCCTCCCTCCTTTCTCATCTGCCTTCAGATAAATTTGATATTTTTCTTCCATTTAATATGAATGCATGTTTTATGCAATCATTTCGAATCCCAGATAATAGTCCCAGCCCCGGAGTACGAGATTTAACCGATGGAAATTTCTCTAATTTCCGTTCGACAGTTTTATATATCCTTTCCGTTAACCAGTGGTAGTATCCCTACCCCCAATCACACCCATCCCATTCCATCTAATCGCTTCAAATTTGATTTATATTCTTCGGTTAAGTGAGATAAATTACCGGCTTCTATCTCGATATTAGAGAGTATAGAAAGACTTGAGCTCACTAAAACTATATACCCTCCCCCTCATAAACGATGATTATCTATTTAGCTTAACAAATAAGCTACAAAGTTGGTATATGTTTGAAATGTTTGAACAACCATTCCTCGTTATCCAACGATCTCGTTCCTAAACCACCCATCCACCCGGTTTGGTTTTTGTAAAATCGACGACCAACATGGGACACAAAATGTACGCAAGCAATGCAATATTTATTATAAAATTTATTTCTGAATATTGTTCCATAGTATTTGTCCTCTTTTAATAAATGCCATGTCATGTATGGCTGGTTTTTTGTTGTTGTTGCTCACCCCCACCCTCACACCACCACTTCCAATCGGAGATTCTCATTTCCGGATCAAAGAGGTGTATAGGAATTAAGGAGTGTACGTTATATGTTATCAAATATTAAGCAGGACGTGTATAATTGAAGAGTTCTGCATCGATTTATGAACCCTCTACCGGGTTTATTCAATAAATCTACCTAATCCATTATTTCTAGGTTAGGTTAGACAGCCTTCTACTAAAGGAACATTGAGGAACTTTAGTATTCCTGTTTGTTTCGGAAACAAATGTCGGTGGTTGTCGCTGGTTTCTATTTTCCCGTAAAATTCAAAAGGAAATCGGCAACAAGAAATAAAGGTGTATTGTTGCCGCAGTAGAAACAAGCGATGCAACACGCACCGCAAGTTAATGCGTCTAGTATTTTAGCATCAGTGACGGGTAGAGAACTAAACCAATATGACGTTTAAAGGGACGAATGAGTTAGTTGTTGACTTATTTGAAAAATATAGGCTTTGTGAATTCACTGAATGACTGGAGAAATGGAGAAATAGTTTCTCTAGAATTTGTGTCTCCATCTCCTCCTTTTTGTGTCATTTGTGTCGGTTATTAGTTTATCTTCTCACGCATAAATCACCTGCTATTAGGGCGGTTCCTTCCTGTAAGGCTGGGCTTAACCCAATATTTATGCTTCCTTCACCGCTTTTTTCATCTTCCACCATATTCCCATGTACTGTTTAAGCCAGGGGAAACACTAACTTGCAGAAACTACGACAAACAATGTGCGACTACCTAATTCACAATTTAGTTGCATGAGTGGAAACAAAAAATTTGTGTTTCTAAAATGTTCCGTTACACATGTCGACAAGGAGAAACTTAGGGCAACAAAAACTTCCTCACTGTTGCTTCAGTGGAAATCAGGGTTGGGAACCAGCATATTTAACAGATAATTTTGGTTACGAATGCTCTCCGAATCATTGAAGATTGCATTCGAAACTGGTAAGTATCAAATGAAATAAATATACATATTTGATCACTCACCCCAACTAGACGGTTATTTGACAAGTGATATTTATGCTAAATTTCTGCATAAAAAGTTTACAAGCATGGAATGGGGCTTACTGGAAAATCGTGTTGTCGTAATTGGCCTGCAAATATCCGACTTTGAAAAAGGCGAAATCTTTCGGATGTTGCGGCCACTGAAAATCACCCGATACTTTGAGTATTGTATTGTGAAGTTATTGGAGGATACTGGTGGAATAACACCAGAACGCCACAAATCATCCAAGCCGTGGAGAATCGAATTCGTCGAAATCCGCTGCGCAAGCAGAAAATTTTGTCTCGGGAGATGAATATCAGCAAGGAGGGCATGTCACGCATCTTAAAACGTGATTTGGGACTTTAAACATACAAGAGACGCATCGGCCACTTACTCACAGATGTATTGAAACAGAAACTCAAATCAAAATTGAAAGCCTTTTGTCGCCAGTACGCGAAAAACGGTCACAGACGAATTCACCGTAGAAGAACGGTCCAACAAACAGAATGATAGAGTATCATTACGACATGCATCTGAACTCGTTCCGAAAGTCAATGAGGCCACCTGTAACGGTTTGGTATGGAGTCCATGTCTGCGAGAAGGGTGCTATAACCTCGGTGAAAGTGTATCAGACGAACGTTTTAGAGAACGTTGTGGAGCCCCTCAACAAAACACTATTCGCAAATAAGCTGTGGACTTTTCAACAAGACTTCGTTCCAGCTCATAAGCAAAATGACTATAACATGGATAAAAAACCACGTTCCGGACATCATTTCCACGGATGATTGGCCATCTGGTAGCCCAAACCTAAACCCATTAGACTACAAATTATGGTTCCCGTTCTGGAGGTTATGGCTTGCTCAACTCGACACCCAAGTATAGAGTTTTTGAGGCGCGCCCTTGTCCGAGCAATGGAAAATTTTCCAGTACATGGGTTGCGTACTGCAATCGATCAGTGCTCAGATCGACTTCGCCGTTGCTGGAAGGCAAATTGGGGTCATTTCGAATAACTTGTTCGACAATTTGTAGCCATTGAGTGACGCTTTGAAAAATATTCATTCGTAAAACATAAATAGGCTATTCAACCTTGTATTCAGTCTCCTATAAAATAGGGCTTGATGGAATTTGAAAAATCATCCTAGGAATGAAGAATCATTTGCTGCCTACATACTTCAAACTTGCATGGAAGCGACTACAAGCTATGAACAGGATTCTGCTTCTTCACATCAGTCCAAACGAATGCAACAGATTCCAAGGATTGACATACAGCGTTACTTAATCGGAATCCATTGGAATTTTTTGTATGGGGACAGATGTTTAGTAGGATTGGAAGCACGAAAGGCCTTACTTTGGATTCATTAAATCAAGGTTTGGGCAAAAATGAGAGAGGTTTGAGTTTAAAAAGTAAAAAATATTCTTTAAAATGTGTTCTTTCCGAACAAATATGATTTCTTGTAATTTGTGTTGAGGTTTCTGGTTATTACATCAATTTTATTTGTCTATAGTTCTTTATGGGTGGGTCGAAAAATGTGCTTTGGCTAGGATCGAATTCTAATAGCACGGAAAAGTTGCGTAGTAGAGCTAGTAAAGCATGTGCAAAATTTCAGCCCGATCGGGAAACATCTTCTGTTGCCAGTAGAGGCCTCAATTATTGAAATTTTAGAAAAAATTCGTAAAATTTGTAACGTTTTCCGAGTCACTATTTATCATCATATACAAGTTCAAAAATACTTGATTTTACAAAAGAAGGAATTCTAAACTAATTTGAATCACTTTATGCAAAGGATTAAGCATCAAAGCAATTTTAATGAGTTACGGTGGTCATAAGACCAGATTTTCGCCAATATTTTGATTGAAAAGAATGTATCCCAGAACCCACCATATGGAGGTGGCTGCACGTTTTTTTTCTAAGTTTATGATTTATTTCTGTTGCCAATACATATCAGACGGAGTATTGAGCTTTGTTGTGCTCGTGTCGGAGTGTTGAACTGTGGTAAGTGTAATAGGGCACGTCGAATAAATTCATTCCTAGCTTCTCTCCTGCAGACTTGTGGAGATGTTTCAGTGCCAAGTTTTACTATACGCTCCACTGCAAGTGTGTTTTATGGATACTTAGAGATTTCACAATTTTCAACAAACTGCTGGCTAAAAAAATTTTTCTGTAAAAGCTTGATCTGTCACATTCCTTAGAACTGGGGAAGAGAAAAATGTGGGCCAAAGACCAGTTTATCATTTTATGGTAATCGTCAGCATAAAAATCGATATCAAGGAGAGTTCGGTTATTAAGTTATTAAGATTCACTGCTGATTCCGGCCATATTCCGGGCTTTTACAATTTTGTTGAGGGCATAGACGGGTCTCTCATCAGTTATTATTGACATTTGTTCTAAGCGAGAGCAAAGCGTTTCGAGAAATGGTGGCATCATACTTTTGAGCACTTCATCATACTTCTCAGTACTTCTGAGGGAAGTACCAAGTGCATTTCATTGCCTAATAGAAGACTCTTGGGCCGCTGTCCAGAGAACTGTTACTTCTTATTTTAAATCATAATAGGACGTATACTGTAAATAAATATTTTACCATATCTTTCAGTTTCAGCTGAGGGTCGACCAGTTGAAATGTACAATCGTAAAATTCTATTAGCGCGGGTGAACTAACGAGCATGGTTGAGTCGATCAGGATCACGAAGGCTCAAATCGGAAGGACAAATACCTGATTCGATCGCACTCGAAGTTTCCAACAAATACTTTTGTTCTTTGCTGAGATCTATAAATTAGATGTCAGGTAATTCGCAGGTAACGCCCACGAGACGCCTGCGAGATTTGTTGTTAGTTGCCTGTTTAATAATCTCTTCCCGATGTTGACTTCTTTGAACAAGTTTTTTTATTTCAGCTATGTCTATCGCTCCTATATGGCCTACGCGAGCACTCCTTTGATCCAGCAAGAAAGTCTACCCTTTTCTAAGGATATTAAAAAGAATATAACTAAATGCTTTTAAAGCAAAACTACAGCTCCTAAAAATAAATATAATCCTATAAAGGACAAGCAACTCGCAGTGTAAGAGACTACGACTACGACTATTGAGGCCTCTGCTGGCGACAGAAGATATTTCTCGATCGGGCTGAAATTTTACAGATGCTTTACTAGCCGTACGACACAACTTTTTCGCACTATTAGAATTCGATCAGTAAAAAAAAATATTTTTCGACCCACCCTAGTACTTATGGCTCAGTGTAGATTCATCTTTTTATTACAGTAAAACCTCGTTTATCCGAGGTAATGTCGAAGGAGGTACCTCGGATAAGCGAAAACTCGGATAACATGGAAGAAATAAAAAATCGTAAAAATTCGTAGAAATACGTTCATGCGTGTGCATATGTATGTACAAAATACTATGCGCATACAGTATAGGCATAGCGGCCTCATCCGTATTATCCGAGCATACACCTCAATTAATGCGGAATGCTCGGATAAGTATGTTGCCTCGGATAACGCCGAGGCTCGGTTGATCGAGGGCCGGATAAATGTGGTTTAAATGTATTCACAAACGAAGCGCCGTTAAAGTAAGAAATTCGACACATTATTACGATTTTGGCTAGATCCATCTTAAAACCAGCCCAGGGAGTTTTTTAGTCGATGTCGAGTCGAGTCGATTAAAAACACACTGCGTAGATAAAAATATGTATGAATTTTTACTCACCTCGACTCGCCATCGACTAAAAAACCCCTAGGGCAGGTCTTGTATTGTCCCTAATTCTCAATCAATCAATCAATCCTGTGGTCGTCCAGAAAGAGAGACTACAAATGCAGTTAAAATGTTAAAAAACTCCTTAGTAGTAGTAGCTTAGTTTAATTAATTACAGGAGTTGACAATATCAATTCAATTCTATCTTACATTTTTAATTTTGCTGCATGCCGGGTATTGTTGGAGTACTCAGAAACTAGAAGCCATAATCAACCCCTTAAACTGTGAAGTTAAATACCATTTTTTTCCGCTGAAGACGGTGCTATTTAAATAATCATCCATGCGGGAGAGTAAGGATATCCTTATAAGGGGGATAAGTGACTGTTAACTCAACATATCGGGTATAAAGTTAAAAAGAGTAAATAAAGCGCAAAAAAAAAATGGAAATGAATACTGTTTCGGTTGGTTAACTTTTAGCTCAAATGATTATGTGGTTTTTTATAAACCCAAACACATAACAGTTTGTACAAAAAATACATTTGCACAGTACTTGAAAATACCATTTACCCCTTCTCCTTACCCTACACAACCACCCCTTAAACGGAAGCATTCGTATCGTTTTTTTTTCCAACCCCAAACAAAATAGTTCCTTAAACATAATATTTCATATCGTTAAAAACCATATGGTTTTACACATAAAATACTTATGCCACGTATCCGTTCGACTGGGGACCGGGGAGGGGGGGGGGGGGGAGACATCCTATACTATTAGAGTGGTTCATAATTTAGATTAAATATATTATAAAATAATGACTGTAACTAATTCTATCCCCGGCTACAAATAATAGACACTTTTTCCATCATCAACAATCATAAACCGTATATTAAGTTTGGGTCCACACAATCAAATCATATCAACCCCAATATTTAGGGTAAGTAATCTTTCTCAAAGACCGTTTTCCATAGAATTACAGTCAGAATTAGCAACCCTATAAATACAACCTTTCGTTGTTGGTAACAATACGATATTACATAAATATTAATCGCAAACACGGCTCAGTAAATTAATATAAACTGGTGTGGCTTTAATTTCATACCGGGAAAGGTGGGTGGCATGTAGCTTAGGGTCATAGAGGTACGATTAAAATATTGTAAACAGTGGATAGAGATTTGTATGGATGTAAATATGTAATGATTATATAATAAGGAAATAATCAAATAAATTAATCATTACATTATATTTAGTAGTGAAACATTAAAATTCGTTTTGTTACAATTAAATCGAATGATATGGGAGATAGACCTTGGCCATGGCAGAATATTCTGCCAATTCGAGGGTGTAGGTTAGGATGGGTCGATTTTGGAAATTTCAGATATCGCTTTACCGACAGGGTGCAAAAGTTGCGAAATGAAAAAACTAA
>JANTOP010057886.1:0-22878 GCA_027564815.1 Symmerus nobilis | reverse complement strand
CGATTCCAAATTATATAAAAATACATTTTAAAATGTAAATTTTCAATGAGCTTTCGAGATTTTTTGAGCTTTTTTTTGGGAAAAGTGTAAACTTTGTTAAGGAATAGTTATCTGTATAGAAAATAGATTTTAAAACGTTAAAAATAAGGTTCGGAAAAGAGAGCTTCTGGGAGCTTTTCAGATTTTGCGGAGCTTTTGTTCGTAAAGTTAAGTTTTGATATTTTGGTACTTTTTCTCAACTAATTTACAAACTTCCGGCATCATTATATTTTTTTGGATTCGAAGAAAATAACCGGGAATGTCGAGATGTCCGATATTCAAATTTCTGATATTTCTTATATAAAATTCAACATTTCCGAAATATTAAATTTTTGTATTTTTACCTAACTGTCAAAGCATCTTTCTGCATTTCTACATTTTTTTTCCGGCCCAGGAAAATATAAAATTCTGCACACCTTATGTATATATTGACCGCACGCCATTGCTCTCTTACAATTATCAATATTTGTTTAATTTAGCTGAACATATTTTCCTGTAAATCTAACGTGCTAAGCTTGAAAGCAATTTCGGTGTTTTGCGATAAAAAATGATTTGAGCGAGTTATGAGATTGGGAAAATTAATGAATTTCTGGTACATCTACTGTTTTTATCACGTACCCCATAAAGTCAGGGCGTTAATTTTTTGAACAAGTTTGTTCTACATTTTTCCCAATGTATCCTTTGTTTTAATTTTGCATCATCAGAATTTCCGATTTCTCAAAAGAATTTCCCGGAAATTTAAATAATTTGGGGAGTTGTCAGGAAAATTCTATAAAATCGATTTTTTAGCCAAATTTGAAAATAGGTAATTTTTTCCAAAAAAAAAAAAAAATCTTAATAAAAGCTCTTCGTTATTTAATTAGAAACATTAGGCTTGATTAGATTATTTTTTTTTATAAATTGCTAGGAATTTGATTTTGAATTTCAAAATTTTAAAAATTTAAATTCTCCGGGAATAAATTGGCGTTTTCCTAAAAAGTACCCATTTTTCCGGTGTACTCCTGTATCGACCCCCTATAGAATCAGGACGGTAGTTTCTTGAAAAAGTTTGTTATTTCGATTTGAACAAGATTTCGACCATCTTAAATTCACGGGGTTCATTTTTTGCAAAAGTTTCTTCTACAACTTCTTCACTATACCCTTCAGTTAAATTTCACGTAATCAAGTTTCCCGATTACCTGACGAATTTCCCGGGAATTTAAATTTCTCGCAAAACTGGACAATAAAACTCGGTAAAATTGAAGCTCTGCTTCAATTCCAAATATTAGATATCTTAATGTTGAGCTTACTCAGAGCTTTCGAGATTTTTGAAGCTTTATTTTGGGACAATTTGAAATCGTAAAAGGACCGGTATCTGCATAGAAAACTGAACTATGTTTCACAAATTTTTTGGGTAATCGGAACGGATTTTGAGATTTTCCTGATTTTCTCTCAGAATTGCTTCCGACTCCTTCTCCACTTTATTACTTTAATCTGTCTTTTCATCGACTATTTTTAGATGGTTACTACTTAATTCTATTACATATTCGATTTTCCGACAATATTTGATTTTTCAGGCCTTTTTACAGACAAAAAAAATTGTTCAAATTCCGAAAAGTCGGTTCGAAATCGGAAAAAGTATAGAATAGGCGGGAAAGAGTCGGCAAAACAATTTTTTTTAATTAAAAGCCTCCGATAAACACTTTGAAATTTTGTAAAGCTTTTACCGGAAAATTTAAGATTTCGTTAACATGAAATTGTGGAGATAGAAAATCGATTTCAAAATGTATTCATTTAAATTTTATATGGAAAGCTTTCTTAGAGATTTTAATTTACCACAGAGCTTTTCCGTTTTCATTGAAATTTATTTAATAGGAGATAAAATAGATTTAATAATGACTAAAATAATATTTTAATTAAAAGCTTTCGATGAGCTTTTGGAACATTCTTAAAGCTCTTTTTAGAATATTTTTAATTTTAATGACGTTAAATTTTTAGGGTAGAAAATAGTTTTAAAACATATAACTTTGAAATCGGAATACAAAGCCTTCTTAGCGATTTTGATTTCATTACGGAGCTTTTAAACGAAAATTCGGATTTTATTTAAATTTAATTTATGAGAGAAAAATTAAATTCCTTACTGCCGAAAATAATATTTTATTCCAAAGCTTTCGATTAGCTTTCGGAACAATCTTAAAGCTTTTCCAGCAAATTTTGTGAGTTCCGGAGTGAATTCCGAAGAAAATTTTTGGAAAAGTAATGATGAAAAACAAAATGGTCCCGAAAATAAATGATAAGATAATCTTAAACCGTTCCACTGTAAACCCAATCAAAATTCGGAGGTTGATTGTTTTTTTATTTTAATAATTCAATTTACTTATCCGATGATTAGAAAACGATACTGCGTCATTAGATTTTCCAAGTCCGGAAGAGAACCCGTGCAAAATTCAGTTCGTAAGGTGAAGAAAATTTTTTAATTAATTACATCTGAAGTTTGATTGAAAAGCCTTATGAAAGCTTCTAGTTTAAGATAGATATTTTATCTAAATATTTTCTCTGTAAGAAAATTTGAAATTTCCAGAAAAAAGCTTTATTGATGACCCCAAAGCTTGTGGAAAGCTTTTAATTAAAATTTTCCTGTATAAATTTCGAGATCAATTTTTTATCCGATTAATTAAATTTAAATAAAATTTGAAATTTTCCCTAAAAAGCTTTTGAAGAATTCGAAAGCTCAACGAAAGCTGTAATTTTCGGATATAATTTTATACGCATTGAAAGCTATTTTTCAGCCAAATAAATTAACTGCAACGATTTCTGACGATATTTTATCCCATCTATGAGTTTGTAAGTCTCAAGAAGGTAATTAATTACCATCGATCCCCACATTCAATCCTCCCATCCAATGGAACCCTTAAACCCAGTCTCCGACAAAACAATAAAAATTAAACTTTCTCGTTTCATAAATTCAAATAAAAAAAAAACGAAGGAAATGAAACGACACAACAACGAAATGTAAATTAAACAAATCTAATTAAACCTGACGAGATAAAATAAAAAAAAAGTTTTCATTACATAAAATGGGTGCCTTATTCTGAAGCGGGATAATATTAAAACCATCCCAAAAGCGACACCCCCAGTTCCACGCTTCTCCATTCCTCCCTGCCTGAAGCAACAGAGACTTTATTATTGCTGTATGATTGTACGTGACATATATCTAAATACTAAATTAGACGATATTTTTTTAATTAAGTATTATATCAACTCTTTGTGAATTATTTACTACGTACAGCGAACGTTGTTGGGGTTTGTGGCGAATGGGTTGGGTTGGTTGAAAAGTAATTACCTAAAAAATATCATTTGCAGAAGATGTCTTTATTTATAGGAAATTCATATCAAATTGTAGAATGAATAGAATAACTTTCCCGACAAATTTTTTCAAAATTTCCCAAAATAATTTCCCAAAAAAAAACTTTTTTACTTCGAAAATAAAATCACATTCAAAAATCAGAAAAAAAAATTTCATGAAAAATGTCCCATGAAAATTATTTTTTTAAAAATATCCCAAACCAGAAAGAATTAACTCACGTTTTACGCAATTTTCCATACAAAATTGAAATTTTTTATTACAGACAAAATATCCCGTCAATATAATATCAAAAATTACTTCAAAATATCAAGAAAATTTATTCTAAAAAACGTCCCATAAAAATATCCCATAAATTTGAACAAAACTGTCATCTATAAGCAAACTTTGTGAGAAGTTTCCTTATGAGTTACAGTTTTAATTCGATATTTTTTCTGCAAACTCCAAATTCTCAGTAAAAAGTGTGCTGCTCAGATCCTCAAGATTACTTGCTCGTTTTTCAGTATTTCTGAATAGCTAAAATTCTTGTTTCAGTTTGCTATAAATTTTGGAAGTTATTTTAAGGTTCTTCCGCAATTTCTTTAATATTAAATCTAACTCCTCCCTCCACTGTCTTGTGATTTCAACTATTATTAGTTCTCGCAAAACTTTCGTTCATTAATTTTTCTCTTCCTTTTGCAGAAGTCCTTTCCATTGTACTGCTAAATCTAAAGCCTGTTTAGTAGGTACAAATTGTTGCTCATTTATTTGACACAAATTTGCATTAACTCCTGCAGAATCTTATCGTTGCCGATTTGGCAGGTTCAAGCGAATTCTGGATATCTCTCGAGCTCGTTAAAATCGATGCCACCAAGGATGTTTAGCTCAACTAAAGCTTCCTAGATGAATTATTTTAGTTTTACAAACTTGATTATTCTATTGGACAAGGATCTCAAACAACTTTTACAATTTAAAACTAACTCCAGATTTTGGCCGAGCTCTGTTTTGATTTTTCCTTACAGAGTTCCATTTTTGACGGAAGAACATTTAAAATACAAACATTTTAAAATTTCAAAGACTCGGACTCGGGGTTGGAGTCGAGTCCAGAGTACGAGTAATTGCCCAAATACTCGACGAGTCCGAGTCGAGTCGAGTCCAGAAACCCTATCCACTAGTAATTTTGGAACTAATATAACTACGGAACAAATCTTGTTAAGACGAATTTTTAGAAAGATCAAACCTCTCCTTTTTATATGGAATTATTTAGGCGATACCTGGAAAATGGTAGAGCATGAATTTACCTATCGTATGATATCCATATATGGGATGAAAGAGGGGGTATTTTTACAATTTCTATTTTTTACGTCAACATCGAGCGTAATGAAATTGAATGAAAGTAAAGAAGGAATCCAGAAGTTTAAATTAAGTGGAGTAGTTCACAAAAATAGTAGGCGATAGGTATTAGATGCTCTAGAACAATGTTTCTCAAAGTGACCCCCGAAGAGTACGTGAAAAAATATTAAAGGTACTTCACAGAAAAGACGATTATTTCTTCAAAAAAATATGCGTTTGTTTGGTTTCTAATACCAATTATTTTAGTTAATAATTTTATATCCATTGAATTTACATGAAATTTTTAGAGGCGATCTTATTTAATAAGCCTTGTTTCTGAATCTTATTTTTTCAATTTTAAAATCTATTTTCTATCCAGATAACGGTCGATTAAAGAAATGTCAAATTCTCCAAAAATAAGCCTCAATCTCCAAAGCTCTTTGAAAGCTTAAAATTAAAATGTCATTTTATAAAAATTTGGAATGGAATTTTTACCCGGTTCACTAAATTTGAATGACATGAAGTTTTCGCAAAAAGCTTTCCCAAACCATATTAAGCTCAACGAAATTTTAAGTTCCGAACCTACATAATTATATACGTTTTAAAATCTATTGAATGTTCAGAAAACGACTGTTTAACGAAATGTAAAATTTTCTATAAGAAAAGCCCGAAAAGTCCCAAAATCTCATTGAAAGCTTAAAATTAAAATTTTAATATAATTTGGGTCAAATTGTTATGCGATTCATTAAATTCAAATAAACTATGAAATTTTCGCAAAAAAGCTTTCCATCAACCATTTTAACTTCTAGGAAAGCTTTAGGATATAAACCTAATTTTGTATGCCTTAAAATCTATTTTCTATCCCGATAAAGATCGCTTAATGAAATTGCACAATTTTCCACAAAGAAAAAACTTCAGTTTCAGAAAAAGTCCCGAAAGCTCATCGAAAGTTCATTAAAAACAGGGAGTTAGTTAGTGGGTATTCTAGTGTCACATTTTCTTCTCTAACTTCCCCGCTCGGATTTTATATAATTCAGTTTCATTCATGACATTTTTTATTAATATATGAAGGGGTATCGGAAAATGATCAATTATTTTTATAAAAATGAAACAAAATTCCCTTCCCCCTCCATCTCCCTAAAAACAACCGTTTTTATATGCCGTTTACTTTGACTGGGGTACTTAAAAAACATATAAATATCTAAAGGGTACTTTCCCGAAATACTTTGAGAAACACTGCTCTAGAAGACATAGGCAGAAATTTTATCGTAAGGGAGCGTAACCGGTTGTGGGACAGTCGCCGTGTCAGCCATATTGAAATACGGTACCGAAGTTAAAATTGTGAAAGACTAGTTTTTTGATGAACTCATTTTTGATATTGCTCAAATCTGACTCGGTGAGCTCATTTTCGTGAGTTCATCGTCCACGAAAGGAGAGTACAATGCGGGTAGGCATAGTTATTGGTATCTATTTTATAAGCCATAAGCGTAATGATGTCACTCGCGAAATTCCGCCATTTCCAGTAATGGGACAAGTGTGTACCCGGTTGTGGAACGCTGTGTGCTCACAACATTTGTGCAATGAAATGGGTAAAATTGTATGAAACGAATTTCTAATAAATTTATTCCAATTAGGGTAACATTTGGGGATTTTTTACACAATTTTCGTGGGTGTCCCATAACCGGGTACAAATGTTGTTTATTCCAAAAATCAGACCTTCAACTCCACATTCTCCTTGGTTAAATCGTATACTCATGTGGTTTACCACATCACCTTAACACTAGGGAACTGAGACTATTGGTCCGATCGATTCTTATCTAATGGCAAAGAATTACATTTTTTGATGCGCTTTTTAAAATACGAAATTTGGGACTTTCAGACGCCCACAAGTTAAAGAATAAATGGGTTTATCAGATCCGAAAGGCGGATCAGATCCCCTTAAACTACCATCCCTGTACATTAATGGCGTGCAGTCAACATTTCCATAAAGCGTGCAGAATTTTATATTTGCCTGGGCTGGAATAAAATTGAAAAACGTAAAAAGTTGCTTTGACAGTTGGGTAAAAATACAAAAATTAAATATTTCGGAAAAGTTGAAATTTACCTAGGAAATATTAGAATAAACGTTCGCACCGAGAAATTCGGAAATCGGAAATCGCCACATTTGATCCGGATTTCCCGGCTATTTTCGTCGGATCCAAATAAAAATGTAATGACGCACGAAGCATATAAATTAGTTGAGAAAAAATACACAAATATCTAAACTAAACTTTTCGTGCAAAAGGTCTGCAAAAACTTAAAAGTTCCCAGAAACCTTTTTTTCGGAACATTTATTTTCACACATCAAAATCTATTTTCTATCTAGATAACGATGCTTTAACTAAATTTGAAATTTTCCCATGAAAAGCTTCAAAAATCTCGAAAGCTCATTGAAAGCTTAAAATTTGAATATCTTTTTATATAAATTGAAATTCGAATTTTTATCCCATCCATTAAATTTAAACGAAATATGGAATTTTCGCAGAAAGCTTATCTGAACTATTAAAAGCTCAACGAAAGCTCTAAGTTCCTGAACATAATTTTTTACGTTTAAAAATCTATTTTCTATCCAGATAACTATCATTTAACAAAATTTAAACTTTTTCCAAAATAAAGCTTTAAAAATCTCAAAAGCTCGTTTAAAGCTTAAAATTGAATTGTCATTTTATATAATTTAGAATTGAAAATTGTTCCCATTAATTAAATCTAAATGAAATATGAAATTTTCGCAGAAAGCTTATCTAAACTATTAAAAGCCCAACGAAAGCTCTGAGTTTCGAACTTATTTTTGTACGTTTAAAAATCAATTTTCTATCCAAACAACGGGCCATTAACGAAATTTCAACATTTTCTAAAAAAAAAGCTATACAAATCTCCAAAGCTCTTTGAAAG
Organism: Symmerus nobilis; assembly: GCA_027564815.1. NCBI lineage: Eukaryota > Metazoa > Arthropoda > Insecta > Diptera > Mycetophilidae > Symmerus > Symmerus nobilis. Next base: position 15,254 of record JANTOP010057886.1, on the reverse strand, counting down.
CTCATTTTATATAAATTTGGAATTTAATTTTTATTTGATTCATAAAATTTAGATAAAATATGAAATTTTCGTTAAAAACTTTATCAATCCACTGTAAGCTCAAAGAAAGCTTAAAGTTTAGAACTTCATTTCTTGGGTTTTAAAATCTATTTTCTATCTGTATATGGATCCTTTCATGAGATTTTAGATTTTCCCCAAAAATCTCGAAAGCTCAAAGAAAGATAATTTGCATTCAATTCAATTCAATTCATTCATTCGGCAGAAATTTTAATTTTTCACAAAGCTTTTAACTTTAAAGCTTTAATGAATAAAATAATAACATATTTTAGTTAAAAGCTTTGGATAAGTTTGTTGATTATTGACAAAGTTATTAAATAAAATAATTTCAGTTAGCAATAAAAATTGATTGCGATTTGGTCGATATTTCAGGTGTGCTCCGCGCCTTCTGCGCTTTAGACTGCACGCCAGTGTTGTACAGTACTTTCCTCTGAAATGAATAAGTATCTATACTGTAATTTCCTCCCCCTTTCCCTTGAAAAAAATATACTTTCCCGAGTGTACATACAAATCTATGAATTTTGACTCCGAATAACCCTCTTGGAACCCAACAAAAGAGTAGATCCTTGAGATTTTTTTCAGGCTATTTTGAAGTATTCTTCTTTTAAGAGAAATAGGTGTTCTGGAAACATCTTTGGAACCATACCCACAAAATAAAACAAATTAATCATCTAATTCGAGACTATGTATTTCGCTAAAAAAAACAAGATATCCGAATTAGATTCTAGAGATTTAAAGATCCATCCGTTTTCTATTTGACAACATTTATTTAGACCAAATTGTTATTGAATTTTCCGAGACATAGATCAATCATCATATAAGATTTTCCATTTATGTCTGTCCTGGGCATACTCCTTCCAGTTATATTTGAACCTTTTTATGTCGCCTAAGTTGGATAACTTATTGGAGGCCTACCGACGTTACTACGACCTTCCCTAGGGCGCCATTCCATAACGTTCTGAATCCAACGATAATCGTTACGCTTCCCAATGTGACCGACCAAGCTACACTTCAATATTGCCATTCGCTGTACAATATTGGTAACCTACGATTGCTGACGGACCCACTCATTTGTTCTATTAACCCTTAATGATATATTCAGAATCTTTCTTTGAGCAACTCTTAGTTCTTGTGCGGTTAGCGCTGTTAATGTTATTGTCTCTGTCCCGTAGGTCATAACTCTGTAAATCAACCTTATACTCCATATTGAGTCTGTTATCGTTTGCCAGACAAACAATCCGCAAATCCAAAAAATAGTTGTTTTTCAGATTTGATGATTTGATTTCCAGATCTCTGGCAGTGGGCTAGATAGAGCAAAGCGGGATTCGGCGAAATGGGCGCCTATGTTTTAATAAGGCCCCAACCGTGTACCGATTTCCGATATTCCTATTATTAAGGGACATATCTGACCGCATATTCTCTTTATGTCATTTCTTGTGGGATAATTTTGGACTATTAATTAATTTAAAATTATCCAGAATTTGGGGTCCAATAAATGAATCTCGGATTAAAAATTTTAAGAGAATTTGCAGAGAAAGATTAATATTTTATGATTTATAAATATTTATTTTATAATAATAATTTGGGGGAAATTTCCTTAATTAATTAATTTTCGTAGATTTTTTAAAAGTTAGAGAATAAAAAGGTAGCGAGAAAAAAGTATATTTTTTATTATTTTATTGATGCTATTTTATTAAAAGAAATGTGATTTTAACGCGACCCAACATCATTTGAGCTACATTTGAGCCACATTTTATCTCTAACATGTCTCAAGTTAAAATTTTCATATGAAAGTTCTCGTTACTTCATTACCCACCCATCTACAACATTTCCTGATTTTAGATCAGTGATATTCAAATATTCCTAAAATAATAATTATTCTAAAAATCTAGCGGATATGGCTTGCTATCTGAGAAGTTGGCCCAACCCTCTACCCACCATTTAATTAAATTACAAAAATAAATTCATTAAACAAGCGCACAGTTTGACTAACATTTTGTAGCGAGCGAGCATATTTCAAAATTATCATATAGCGAATTTACAACATTATTCTGATGGAAATTAGTGGTTAGAGGCTGGGAAATGGGGATCGGATGGAAATGTCTTCTAAAATCAGAAAATGAGATAAAATTATTATTTTTTGATGGAAGAAGTATTTTCTTTACTCTTATTTGGGATAATTAAATTACAGGGGGGAATAGCGAATCTCTTAGGTCAGACAAAATTACAAAACAAAATATTAATTGTTTACCCAAAAAATATAATTTTAATAAATAAAACATCAAAAGAGAACTAAATCTTACGTCAATCAGACATAAGATAATCTTACGATTTAATAAATGTTATTGTAAAAATGAACTTAAAATTTATCATGCCTTTTTTCAATAGGTTTTCAACGCCTGTCACCCATTTGTTCCGCATAGCAAACATACGCATAGAAATTCCTATTTTCTTTGACATTTTTTTGTTGTCTTATGTCAACATGCGACTTTAATATTTGCATTTAAATATTTTCATTATGAAAAATAAAATAATTGTATCCGCATGTACGCTAGTTGCATGTAGGATAAATATAAAAGAAAATAATTTTCCCTCCCATTCATCCGATAATTTTGTCGTCTCGAAAACATCAAAACAAAATTTACTTTGTGTGCTTTTCTCCCATTTTTTGTTTGCTGCCAGCCCAATCAGAAAGCTATGAATGAAAAAATGTCGTAAGTCAAAAAAGGTGGCAAAAAATGTAAATAAAAATAAAAATATGTTGAGATGAAATGATGAAGAACGGAGAATCTAGCGAAATAAATATACAAAGAGTTCAAATGGTGTTATTTGTCACCAAATTTTCCCGAAATTGCATTTAACTTATTCTACAAATATTGTACTTGTGTATGTAGTAAGAGTAATGACATAATATGCGAGATGCGAGGCGAAAATATAGTATTTTTAATTTACGTGATAAAATAAGATAAAATAAAATAAACAGAAGAGAAGTAGAAGGTTTGTGCAAGCAATATTTGGACGGGGCAATGCAACTTGGGAAGCAGTAAATTATTGGTTGGAAAATTCAATTACCAGGCTAATGAGTCAGTGCCTGTGCAGTGTCTGTCCCTACGACAAATTTGTTTTGTAAATATTTTATAAACAATAAATAAATATATAAAATTTGTAGAAATCTAGTTCTTTATTTCCCGACTGAAATTTCCCGAATTTAACAGATTTATCCGTAAGACAACCGTGGCAGTTGTGTATCAATTTTACGATGTCATGTCCGGGTGTTATTTGATCAAACCATTTACATCAGTAGAAGAATTTGTTCAATTTGTGAAATTCCGAAGACAATGGGGATGTTTGAAAGTTTTTTTCTAATTCGCAACCGTCTGAAATATGGCCCAAACTACATAAAAATATATACAGGTGTTCCTCGAGTTACGCGGCTAATGCAGAATGCAGAAAGAAACTTAAAGAAAATAAAGAAAAATTTGATGAATATTTCCTAAAAGAGAGAAATAGAAGCAAGAAAAGGAGAGAAGCGAAGACAGCATAAAAAAAAAGAAAGAATTAAACATAAGCAGTAGGGTGGGTCGAAAAATGTCCTTTAGCTAGGATCGAATTCTAATAGCACGAAAAAGTTGCGTAGTAGAGCTAGTAAACCATGTGCAAAATTGCAGCCCGATCATACATCTTCTGTTGCCAGCAGAGGCCTCAATTATTGAAATTTTAGAAAAAATTCGTAAAATTTGCAACGTTTTCCGAATCACTATTTACCATCATATACAAGTTCAAAATGACTTGATTTTAGAAAAGAAGGGATTATAAACTAATTTGAATCACTTTATGCAAAGGATTAAGCATGAAAGTAATTTTGATGAGTTACGATAGGTGGTCATACGACCAGTTTTTCGTCAATATTTTGATTGGAAAGAATGTATCCCAGAACTCACCAGGTGGAGGTGGCTGCACGTTTTTTTTCTAAGTTTATGATTTAATTCTGTTGCCAATACATATGAGACGGAGTATTGAGCTTTGTTTGATGTGGAACTGTGGAACTATTTTCCGGTATAATAGGGCACATCGAATAAATTCATTCCTAGCTTCTCTCCCGCAGACCTGTGGAGATGCTTCAGTGCCAAGTTTTACTATACGCTCCACTGCAAGTGTGTTTCATGGATACTTAGATAATTCACAATTTTCACACAAACAGTTGGCTAACAAAATCTCTGTAAAAGCTTGATCTGTCACATTCCTTAGAACTGGAGAAGAGAAAAATGTGGACCAAAGACCAGTTTATCATTTTATGGTAATCGTCAGCATATAAAAATCGATATCAAGGAGAGTTCGGTTTTTAAGTGATTCACTGCTAATTCTGGCCATATTCCGGGCTTGTATAATTTTTTTGAGAGCATCGACAGGTCTCTCATCAGTCATTATGGACAATAGAATGTTCTCCGCTGGAGCAAAGAAAGCGTTTCGAGAAATGGTGCCATCATACTTTTGGCTACTTCATCATACTTCTCAGTACTTCTGAGGGAAGTACCAAGTGCATTTCATTGCCTATAATAGAAGACTCTTGGCCCGCTGTTCAGAGAGCTGTTACTTCTTATTTTAAATCATAATAGGACGTATACTGTAAATAAATATTTTACCATGTCTTTCAGTTTCAGCTGAGGGTCGACCAGTTGAAATGTACAATCGTAAAATTCTATTAGCGCGGGTTAGCTAACGAGCATGGTTGAGTCGATCAGGATCACGAAGGCTCAAATCGGAAGGACAAATACCTGATTCGATCGCACCCGAAGTTTCCAACAAATACTTTTGTTCTTTGCTGAGATCTATAAGTGAGATGTCAGGTAATTTGCAGTTAACGCCCAGACGAAACCCCGTTTGTGATCTCGAGGAAACTTCTAAACGGCAGATCATTGAAATATGGAGGAGACATTCGTTCCATTGGAGTGAACGACTAAGCTTGTCCTCAAGACGCGTTATGATCCCTTCTTTCGCCCCTGTATTAACTACAGTTCTATTACAGCCTACCATTGATAGTTCCTCAAAACCACTCTCTTTCATGACACCTTAATAAATGCTGTCGCGCGTATTGACGACAGTGCCTGATATTGGCATAACATGAGTTAAGTATTTCAAGCCAGGCTCAGATAAAACGGAAATATGTTCTTCTTTGATCCGTCGACTTATAAGTGCCGTTTCTGATAGCTGTAAATGCATTTTAGAGTTGGGCTTAGTGGACTTAAAACCAAGCGTTAAGTACAACTGATCAGTATAGGATTCCGAAGAATCACTTCCTTATCGATTTTTAACTTTCAAGATTTTTAACTTTAAAGTCGTGAATTTAAAGCAATTGGGTTCATTTTCAGGCCTGCGAGATTTGTTGTTAGTTGCCTGTTTAATAATCTCTTCCCGATGTTGACTTATTTGAACCAGTTTTTTATTTCAGCTATGTCGATCGCTCCTATACGTCCTACGCGAGCGCTCCTTTGATCCAGCAAGAAAGTCTACCCTTTTCTAAGGGTATTAAAAAGAATATAACTAAATGCGTTTAAAGCAAAACTACAGCTCCTAAAATTAAATATAATCCTATAAAGGACAAGTAACTTACAGTGTAAGAGACTACGACTATTGAGGCCTCTGCTGGCGACAGAAGATATTTCTCGATCGGGCTGAAATTTTACAGATGTTTTACTAGCCGTACGACGCAACTTTTTCGCACTATTAGAATTCGGTCAGCGGAAAAAAATATTTTTCGACCCACCCTAATAAGCAGCTCTTGCAATTGATCACCAATCGGTTCATACAAATCAAGGAGATCATTAAGAAAAACCGTTACTAAAATTAAAAGTTTTTTGCCGACGAGCCCATCTAAAAGAAAGGCGGTTCTAAAGGAAATCCTTCCACATCTTGTGGTTAAACTATTGGCTTCAATAGATAAAACAACCTAGTGGTATGTCCCAAAAAATCACCGAAAATATGAAAGTTTTTTTCCTAAGAACGATATAAGTAGAACAGCATCCCTTCCATTATGGACTACAAATCGGTCAAGGATCCCATTACTGGAAAATGTGAGAGACTTCAAAAACGGCATTTAGTTATGAGTATTGGTGAATCCTACAAATCGTTCAAAGAGGAATATCCGCCACAGGCCACAATATTGGGCAGGACGTGCATGGACACGGGAAGAATGTTTAATAAAATCTCGATCATATGCAATCAGTGACGATCTTAGTTACAACGATATTTGGATATTAATCAAAACTATTATTAAAGATCTGAAAACCCACAAGGAAAATCTTAAGGTTATTCAGATCTTCCCTGATGGCTGTGCTGTTCAATTTAAGAGTCGGTTCAATCTGTATAATGTGTGTACAGCTGGCTGAGGATTTCGGAGTCGTGGGAAAGGTGCTGTTGATGGAATTGGTGCAGTCGTCAAGAGAACTTTATGGATATCCGTAAAAGCTCGCGAAATCATTCTCAACACATCAATATTCACTATCTATCCTATACTGAATCGACCATTTTTGGAGAGTCGTTGGAAGACCATACGATCTATAAAGAATCTGCAACTAAAAGCACTATTTCATAAAAGAATCACATAATTCTATCCTTGGAGGTCGCACAGTAAAATCCAGATTAGAAAAATCATACCTCAAGGAAACTAACATAGATTACATATTTCTGAAGTCTACACAGATTTTGTTTGTGATTAAGGGCAAATTTAATTTATTTTTCACGCCATGTTTGTGATAAATGGAAAAATCAAACATTTTATGCAAGAATTTGGTGTAATAACGTTATGAATTAAAGCTGAATTTTATTTCATATATGAAAAGTACCAAAATCTTACTATATCGCGACCGTTACATTTTAAAGAAATTTTTGTAAATTAAATATGACGAAATTCTTGCTACTACAATTCATTTTACTTTAGATTACTATTCTACTTTCATGTAAAAAAAATATTGCGAAATATATTCTTATCAGATCCATAAAGATCTGGCCTCTCTATCGGAAGGGGTGAAAAATTGAAAAATCTGAAAAAACCGACATTTTTATTAAGAAGTTTATTTTTACAAATTTTTTTAATATAACTTTCGAAATTCTCCATTCATTGCCGTTCATTTGATATATCATACAAGAAAATCTAATGAGCCGTTTAGGAGTTGTCAGGGTTGGACCAAAACGTAAATCCTGATATTTTAGCAAATATGCGACATTTTAAGTTACCCTGTATTCATAACTGTAAGTCGGATGGCGAAACAAAGAAAGACGAATATTTTTTACAACCTTAACAAATTCTAAGACTTTTATCAAAATCGAAAGATTTTGAAAGAAAGTCGTTGCTCTTTTTAAATAATTGTACGAAAACCGCGTAACTCAAGTACCGCGTAACTCGACGGATGCCGTAATTTTTTCCGTGTAACTCGATATTCGCGTTACTCAACTACCGCGTATCTGAAGGGATGCCTGTATTGTTAGCAATTTATCAACAAAACCAATAACCAGTAACCACCCAGATCAACCTATAAATGATTCCCCTTCGAAATTTATCAAAAATTTCTCTTAACAAGATTTATTCGGTAATTTTATAGAGGCAATTTGGTATGATTAGATTCATTTAGTCCCGAAGAAAATTTTCAACGAAATTTTGAATATGGACAAAATGGCGGAAAATCTTGATCTCAAAACAATAACACAATTTATCCAATCTCTTGTTGGATAAAATAGACTTAAGGGGGAACATCTGAGTGGACAACGGAAAAAAATCGATCAGCACTCAGCGCTCAGCGCCGATCATGACAGGATACCTCAACATGTATACTTTCGACGAGTAAAACAAATATTTTTTGAGATAATAATTACTAAAATTCACCAATTTTTTCCACTGTCTACTACTCAGATATTCCCCCTTAATGTTTAAATAAATTATATTAATCATTTTTTCTGAAAATTATGTCTGTTTGTAATTTCGTCATGATCATTTTAGCCTATCAGAGTTCATTGCAGAACACTGAACATAGCCTTCCCCAAATTGCCTCCATCTATGTCTGGGGCGTATTTTTTCCAATTATATTTCAGACACTTAATGCCATCGATCCACTTGGGAGAAGGCCTTCCAACTTTTCTATGGTCTTCCCGAAGTCGCTATTCTATGATGTTCTGCATCCAACGGTTATCGTGGAGACGCGCAATGTTTCCTGCCTAGCACTACTTTAATTGCGTCATTCGATCAACGATATCGGTAACCTTCGTTTGCTGATGGACCCACTCATTCTTTCTATGGTCAACTAGTCTGTTATAAATCTGCACAATATTTATCGCAGCTCCTATGCCGCTGTCGAAAACTCCTGAATATGGAATTTTCCGCCAATTCGCGGTTTTCTAAAAAAAAAAAAAATCGTACTTGTCTGATGACCCCGAGACTTAAATTCCAATCGTTTGGCTAACGTAACTACCCTAGCTTAACAATTCTTTTAGAGGGCCCATACAACAGCCGTTCTTTTAGAGGGCCCATACAAAAAATGTCTGTTTTAGAAAAATATCAGGGTGATTCGTGAATGTACGGACGACTACATACCAAATACTTCCGAGCAACTCCTGCGAAAGTTCTTATAGAAAAGTTTGTTTTATCGCGATCAAAATTAGGATTTAAATAGTAGAAGTACCTGGCAAATGCTCTGATATGCTGCTGGCCCCGCATGGTTCCTTCCAATCAAATTCTAGGAATTCTAGGTTAACTTCATTACATCTATACAAAATAACAGTCTATCTACTACAGAAGTGTCCATATACTCACATATTCTTGACTGGAAAATTTAAATTTCATTTAACGAGACCTGATCTTAGCACTATTCTTTATTGGCACCCGCACCTAGTCGTTAGACTTTACCAGGTGGTCCACCGATAAATCGACGGACGGTATTCGCTCTGCTTGCACGATATACCCCGTAGCTTATCCCGAAGGCAAACACAACAGCCCCCACGTTGCACCCGAAACAGGGTCCTCAACCACAACCGGCACAGTGCCTGGTCACTGTGGGGCACCCGGTTCCCGTGGTACCAAACTTCTTTTCATAGTCTCTGGTCGGACTACCACGTCCCCATGAATACGCGTATGTATAACGATACGGCGTACATAATGCAGTTCAAATGAGACAAGCCCAATTTGTGGCAGAGTAGCAGCTCCGCCCGGCACTGCTATCACCTTATCTGCCATCCTTGCATTTTTGCATTAAGTTGGTCACGAATGTGTGGGTATCACAGACGTGCCCTTCCTGGGCGCTTAATGACTTAATGGCATAAGCCATTATATTTCTATTTCGGTAGGTCAATACAATGGGCTCACTGAGCCACTACAGCTCAGTTCATAAATAGTAACTCGGATAGCGTGTTGAGAAATCAGCACACATAGCGCTAACTTATTAAACTTACTGAGGCTGTAACAAAACAAACATTTCAACATAAAATAAAACTCACAAATAAATTATTTATTTATTTATTATAAAGATAATTTATTAAAAATTTGTTTCAGGTCACACGGTTACGTAACAGTTACAGCAAATTGCATCAAAATGAGAAAACCCTCATAAGAGAAAGGTAGCAACATTTGTGGTAAAATTTGTAGTGATGGTAACAAACTGTTAAATATTTTCTAGTGATATGAAATCACGCTCTGTAACTAAAAACTTTCTGGACGGCTCTACAATACCACCCGGCTACCCGGCTGAAAAAAATAACTGAAAAAGAAAAAATAAACTTACCGAGATGTAAGCAATGTAACCTTCGTGCCAGCCGGTGATTTCAAATAAATTTGTATATCGCCACGCCGCTGCGATGTTAACGTTATTTTCGCTTGGACATGTTCCAAATAATTGACACCTTTACAATGTTGTACCGTTAGCTGCAATATAACATTACGATTCGGTGGAATAATTCTATATATTCAATTGGAAAATTTATTTTTAAACGTCAATTAAATTGGATTTTTCTAACGGAAAAGATTTGGTTACTTGTCTAAATGTGGGGCATTCATTTCACAACGTTGCTGCTCGGGTACCGTTTTCCATGTACGAGCTGTTTTAACCATAGCGGCTGCATCCATCAACCCATAACCAAATGAATGGCTAACTCGGCGACCGACGCCATTCAGAGACCATGAAGATTTGTTTAGATTGGCAGGTTTCGCCGTTCGGATAACTAATTAAAATTAAAATTTAATAATTTCCGATAACTGTCCGATGGGATGACTTACCGATATGTTGTAAATCTCTCCACGTTAAATTTTGATTAGCTTCTAAGACTAAAGCTGCGATACCAGCGGCTAATGGAGCCGAAGCAGAAGTCCCCGTATGGGAGGACGTACATGAATGATGTAAATCAGTTGTGACAACTTGTTTTTCATTAGGACTACCACTACTGTACGTTGTGGCTAACGTTGAACTACATTCCTCTGAATACCATGGAACCTCACCCTGTTCGGTAGCACTAGATATCGATAGGGTCCATATACTGTTTGTGTATCCATCACAATTACAATTATCATGTTCTCGGCCACCATTCCCCGACGCCCATATAAATATACTACCTTTCCCATTCCGTCCCTTTGTCACCCCTTCAATGAAAGCCCGCGTTGCTAACTCACCGGGACCATCAACCGTTTTCCCATCATCATCCGGTCCCCATGACGCACTATATATATCGATGTGCTGGGGATTTAGGCTAAGCGAACGGGCTTCAACTGCATCCGTCACATCACCGTCCAACATCCGTACGCCACCGACACGGGCACCGAACGCTATCCCCACCGCACATAAACTATTATTTGCTGTAGCTGCCACTTCACCGGCACACCGGGTCCCATGACGATTCGAATCGGTCATATCGTAATGGGGCATCGGATTGTCATCGTGACCGTTCACATCGTACGATGCACGGGGGTCCTGCAGATCGAAAAGATAAATTATAAGTAACTTACTGTAAATGAGCAATTGTTTTTAAGTTTCAGGACGAGTGATTCAAATAATTACATAATAAATTACATAGAGAACTGTCATCCCAATATTACATCATTTTTTAAATAAAGAGAAAAGATACTTTTTACTGCAATTGCAATTTGGAATGACAAAATTGTTTCGTATACAAAAGAATGATTTTAAATAAAAACAACAGAAAAGTTGGTTGTTGTATCCCAGACAACAATATTTTCGGTTCGAGAAAAAGCTACCATCCATAAGACAGACATTATTTAATTCCCGTATAAAAGGAAAGCCTCTCCCTCGCTCCCTCTCTTTCAGAGAACATTTCAGTTGAATGAACATGGAAACAATTAATGTTTTATAAAGCGGAATTATATACCGGCGATAACAAAAAGGAATTAAATAAAAAAAAAGGAGAAAAGTTTAAAAACCATTACAAATTTCTCTTAAATACAAATTCCCATCGGTGGGGGGGCGCCTCTATCCCACTCCGTTGCTAGGTAAAAATTTACATTTTGATAATACCAACAAGGAATAAAAGGAATGCTATATTTTAAATCGTATTTTAATTATGGCAGGAAACAATTCGAATCATGAAATTTTGAATATCTCTCTGGGTATGTTTTTTTGGTGAATGCACGAAATGTCCGAATAAATAGGTGAAGTGAAAATTGCATAAAAAGATAGAACAACTGGTTATCCGGTCGATCAAAAAATGTATTTCATTTTAACGAATTCCATCCAATTCTTAATGCAATCTTGATATTTAAAAATCATAATTTTGTCCGGTATTAATACCGGTATTCTAAGATTCAATACTGGTATTTCGCACACAGCACAATACAATAATTTCGAATTTCAAAAGGAGAATATTGTGATTTTTAAGTTTCAAATAATTTCTATAAATACCGGTTAGATTTTACCGGTGCACCGGTATTTTATTTTATACCGGTATACCGGTATTTTATTTTATACCGGCATAGATTTTTCATCCGGTATTGAATTCCCTAATTTTAGGAATGTTGAAAAATGTTCAATCCCCCATAGTGCTCATTCGAAATTGGGCCTCTCTTTAATTACACTTTACAAGGTGCAGATTCTGTGGGCCCCCAGTACTGCCTGTAGTCACAAATAGACGGTTCAGTTGATTGAGCCTTTAGATTGGGTTGTTACAGGTTTAGATCTGAAGTTTAGGATCGAGCCTGATATACAAGATAATTTTTCTTATCGTCTCGCGATCGGCTGGTGGAAGTTTCATTTGTTAGAAGTTGTTGATTTCTCGCTGTTACCGTTGAGTTCTCGCCTGAATCGTAACCGACCAACGTCGAAATTATAGCTCAAACTCTAAATGTTCGAATGCGTTATAAAAGCGATCCTATATTAAAAGATCTTTATCAACCAGCACTTTTTGAGGCGCCTTCGGAACAAAAACTAAACGGAAAGTCGTAATCCCAGAAAATTTAGGACAAAGTCTGAACGTGTTTTGGCAAAAGTATTGAAACTTAACGAAATTTTTTCAAACTCTGGCAAAGCGTAAGGTTAATCGGGTTTTTGTGCAATTTGCACAAAAGTTGAGAGATGGAAGCAAACATGTAAGAAAATGTCAGAAAATGTTGAAGAAAAAGCCGGGCAAACTCGTAAACTCGCCTGCAAAAATCGAAAGACGTCATGAAAAGTTGAGTTGTCCGGGGTTACGGGATGATAGTTGCACCCGATGTACGTCACCGCCAGAACCTCAATGCAATTGAGGAATGTAGGTCATTGGAACCACACCATCCTTGGCCATAGCAGAATATTTTACCAATTCAAATGATTTGTTAGTTCGGCGCACCAACAGAGTCACTACGTAAATTGCTAGGTCATGGCGTCAAATACAGTGCGGTCCAGCAAAACATTTTTTTTTTAACCCTTAAAGTAATTTTTCGTGAGGTGATCACCCCTGATATAAACCATTGCCTAAATGGCCGGTAACTAAGCGTATTTATCAATTCAAATCAACAGTATCTAGGCTAGGGGATATACATTTCTACATTTCAATGAACAATAAGGATAGCAAATTCAGTCGTGCCTGACCTAATAATTTGGGGCAGCGGGGCACGCTCAATTTAATTTCTTGAGCTTTAAATTCATGCCGATTATTTCTTGTTTTTATCGGTTGCCTCCGGCTGATTCCCGTCTAATGCCTATTATGCCCATCCCTGAAGACGGGCCTGCTTATCATCTTAAAACGTGATCGTCGTAGAATTGTTGTTAACTTTTCGAATTATTTATCGGATGCTGTCTGCCGGAAATCGATAAATATAAAAATTTCCAGGCTAGAAAAATCTAAATTTCCTAATCTAAAAATTTTGTCGTCCATTTACGGAGTTTGTAATCAGAATTTGAAGAGGTTCACTTTTAGGAAATCAACTTCTTCATGCACCCCAAAGTTGGGTACCTTAAATTGAAAATCACCTCTATCCCCAACTTGTTTATCGCTAGGTTTTCAAGATTTCTAACCTTCTCGACTTCTCGACGCAGTACTACTACTGCGCTTCCGCGTGACGCCATAAGGTCCATTGCGATTCGCAGCATTCGCAGAGGAGGTGTTTTATACTTTCATGTTCCTCCTCATCCCTGCAGCTGCGACAGAAATCATTTGTCAGGACACCGTATCTGTTGGCCATGATACAAATGATACAATGCCCGGTAATGATGCCGAACAATATTCTGATCGACTATCTGTTTAGCCTCAGGATAAGGGAGGTACGTTTTATGAACAGTTTAGGCCAAAGCTGCCTAGAGATAACGCAACTGTCCATAGTTTTATATGTTGCGTTGGCGAGATCAATGGCTAAGTCCTTCAGATTCTTAGGAACTAGCTGTAGCGGGATTTTCACAGTTGGGTCAGCTAGCTCTTTACTTTTGGTTTACCAACATAATGCTGTAGTAGCTTTTTTCGTTTTCTCTTCGGTGTCCTCAGGAAAACCCCTTAGATATTTTGTCTGAGAAGAGAGTTTGAGAGATACCTCGTTCAATTTAGGTAGTCCAAAAGTTAAAATCTTCCTTTTGGAGAGAACCTTTCGCAACCTATTTGCGTCTTGGGTAGCGATATATAAAATTGTTAGTTTGCAATTTGATATATTTTGAATTGGAAAATTATATTTAATTGTCGAGCGGTTTTTGAATTTCAAAATTTCCTTATGATTGGTGTTCAATCCTTGAAATAAGAATTTGGACATTATGGGATATTTTATTTTAAAAAGGAAATGTTCGTTTTTGATATCGATAATTCATATACGATAATGGACAAATTTTTAATAATAAATTGAACGTTTTTTCACAGGTAAAACCCTACGGGATATTTTTGATGAATTTTCGAAATTTAATTGTTTTTTGGGAATTTATTTTTAATCCTTACTTTAATTTGCTTATTTCTTAAGATAAATTCAAGGACATTTTGTATATGATTTACTACAACAAATATCCCAACTAAAATGTCCCTTGAGAAGTGACCGGTTAACCACCTGAATTTACAATGTAAATCGACAACAAAAGATGACATTTCTTATGTTGATGGGACATTTATATTTTTATCATTATCGCCATCTATTATCATTTGATTTTCTCTACCAAGTAAATTAATAATATCAAATATCAACTAATAAAAATAAATTAGATTTTATCACTTAAGATTGACATCTTGCTGAATTTAACAACGTTATTCCCATTTACACATTTTATAACTTCTAATAAAATAAAAGGAGAATTGATGGGTTGGTTGGAGCTATTAAATTTGTATGCCATAAATTGAATTGAAGTCCTATAAGAGATAGAAACCTGCGAGAATCCTCATCCTTCAGAAACAACAATGTCGTTGTTTGTTATTTTCTTTTAATAAAAATTGACATTTTGCAGAAAAATTTTATTAAATTGATTTTATGGAGCCGTATATATATACATCGATAAATAAATTAATCATTAAACATTGATAATAATAATTTTCAGAATTAAGTCAATTAAACAGTTTTAAAAATATGGAAACCCTTATACGGCTTTTATACGACATTTATACGACTAATAATCTTTAGGGTGAATATGGTCTCTCTATTAAAATATTTATGATTCGATTATTTTTCTCTTTTATCAATAAATTGAATATGAAAAATATGTGCAAGGAAATTATTATACCGAGATGGGATGACATTAATTTCAGATTGAAGACTTCAATCCTTT
>JANTOP010057775.1:0-22908 GCA_027564815.1 Symmerus nobilis | reverse complement strand
CTTTTAAAGCTTCATAAATGTATTGTATATGTTTCGCACTCAAGAAAGCTTCGTTGGTAATCACTGATATAAACCCAAAAGTGCGCTCTAGCAGGCATAAAAACAAGTCAAAAATATTGCCAAACTTTAACCTCAATTATCTTAAATCTATCATTTTTGAATTAATATAAAATTCAAAACGCCATAACTTCGCCAATTTAAGACATTTTTGAGCGATTTTTTCAGCGGCGTTCTCTTCAGAACTTCAGATTTATACCAATTTACCAATGGTATCAAAAACTCAAATTTAACCTCTGGCTAGATAAGATACCTTTTCTCCCGGCGCGTCACAAATAGATCATTTAGATGCAGTGTATTTTGTAACATAGTACAATTTCATAAATTTATTAATGTACAATATACGTCAAGCCGCAATCTTCTACGAATAATCTCTCTACAATTAACTAAATTCTTTATTAAATTTTTAATTATTTTTGGATAGCTTTAATATCGAATATTGTAGAATGTTCCAGAAAATATCAATAATAAAACATACAATTTAAATAAATATTTCTATTATTTTGTCCACTAGATTTTTAATTTTTAAAGGCTTGGATAAATGGATAAATAATTTTATAAATACATAATGAATTAAATGGACTAAAATTTGGTAATATAATTGAAATTAATTGGAGCATACAGAGAGTTATCTTCAAACATAATTTGAATATATTATAAGTAGGCATATAATTGTATATAATTGTATGCTAATATTCCACTAATCACTAATTAATTGTTTACCGCATGAGATTAATTACATTACAATTATCATTTCTCTCTCCTTCAGTCCACGTACTAGTTTATGTAATTTAACTTTTAATTAATTGTTAGAAAAGCCAAATGTCAAATTCAATAATTTATATAATATCAATCTTGTTACGGATTCTTTCTCTAATGACTACAGTTGATGTATTTACGGAATAAATTTCAAAATTTCAATTTGTAAAAAATGATCTGGTGGTTAATTATTTTCTCTTCTAAATAGATCGGATTATTAATGAGATGGTACATCTTGTATAACTATTTATTATATTTTCATCTTTGAAATTTTGTATGTTAGTTTCTATAGTTGGTAACATTAGGTAGGTAGGTATAAGCCAGGTTATAAATTAATAATTTTTTCAGCCCGTCTTCTGGGTGTCTAAGAAATTGTTGTTGTGTTTTTTTTCATTCCAAATGATTTAATTATATTATTTAAATTTTTAAAGAACGATATTTTGGTTTGTATAGCAACGATGGTATACCATTATAATGATAATGTAACAAGAAATGATTGAAGCATTGCATGTTAAATGTTGCCGATCTGCATCACTTTTACTTAAATGCTCTACATGGAATTTCATGTGTTTATTTATTTTTATTAATTCTTAAGTAATGTTCTCCAATGCCATTTTTATTCTTGTAAGGAATTTCATTTATTCAGGTAATGTGCGGAATTGTATTAAATTGTAAATAACACGCACTTATTTTAATTCGTAACTAACTGGATGTACTGGTTTTGGTAATTAGGTTTTATTGTTGGATATTAAATTCACGAAAGTCAGACAGTTAATTTATCTTAAATGCTGGAGCTTATACAAATCTATAATTTTAGGTTTTTTTTATATGAATCCTTGCCTGATTAGTTCACACATTCATTGCATTTTTGAAAATGATATATCCATATTTATACATGTAATATGTATTTGTGTAATCTCAGCTTTTCAGTTACGCAACTCTATTATGTATGTACGCAATTATTTAAAAAATGTGAGATTTCTACAAGGCACATTCATGTTTCTCACATACTCGGCTATAGATTTGTTACAAAAACTTTGCGGTTCTTCCTACAAAAATTCCATATATCAGGATTGGTCCGTGCATATATGAATTAATGGGAAACCATTAATTTTCTTTACCTTCGGGTTATATTTTGGTAATGAGGCTAAGAACAACTAAATATTCTTGAGAATTAACGAATAATGAAAAGCATTTATATCTACTTCTCACATGTTAGTTTCGTTCCTTATTCTTTTTTAGTTTATATTAAAATTTCTTACAAGTTTATTCCACGAGTATTCTTCATAATTAATATTATGTAAACAGAAATAAATATGCAATTATTTATAATGTTTGTGATATTGTTTTTAATATTAATGAGGGGGGGGGGCTTTCATTCCTATACTTACTAGGGACTATTTTATTGTCTAACAACTGAAGGTTCCTCAAGTCTCATTAAGAAACCATTATATGCCGTTATATCCTTATAAGGAGACCACATGCCAATCGGAATTTTGTAATTTTTTATATTTATGGTACATGAAGTTCCATGCAGCTTACTGCAAACGGAGTCTATAAACATTTTAAAATCGATTTTCTCGAGATTTTTAGAAAAGTGGGTCGAACTTCTTTTAGGAAATTGATATTCGATAAAAAATTACAAAATTCCGATTGGCATGTGGCCTCCTTATTAGTTTTGCTCATAATAGGAAAATCCTATCGTATACTTTGTATCGTATATCGTATACATATTAAATGCTGTGTTCAGCAAATAAATCAAATAGTAGAGTGGTTTTGCATTAATTTTAAATATACTTGTAGATGCTGAACAACCCGAGCAGCAACTCTAAGTGGCGTCGGTACGCAAATCATAAAAATTGGCATTTAGGTCACTGTAACGAGGCAACTATCACTATAAATTTATAGTGGGCACACTTAGAGATGGCAAAAATCCCGGAAATTTTCAATCCCGGGAAATCCCGGGATATCCCGGGATTGGCTCTTAAAGCTCTTAAACTAAAATACATTAATACAAAATATGTTTATTTATTTATTATTATGGTGATGTAATACGAAAATAAACAATTTAATGAAAATTGAAATTAAATATTTCTTTTATATTAACAATTCAACAAGATTAAAATTTCTAATTTATTAAAATAATATTAAAAATTTTATGCGTAAGCGTAACATAATAAATTTCATTTTTGGATATAAGATCTCAAAAAACTCAATATATCGATAGTTGTATCACTAATTCACTAAATCGATTTCAAATTTTTGAGTTTATATACCCGACAGCTGAAAACGCCCATTCATATTCCACACTAGTTGGCTTAACCCATATTAACCTAGTGTTACCATATGGTAACGCAAAAGAAAATAATTTTTACAATAAAAATTACTGTCACCGGGATTGATGTTTTAAATTAAGTGTTACTAGCACTATTCAGAGATGGCAAAAATGGTTTCCGTTTTGTTGTTGGAATGTAAATAGAGCCATTTAACTTTTTCATAAATAAAAACTACATTAGAATGTGGAACAGCTCTTTTTTTCATGAGCGCTAATGGGTTAATTGACAATAAAAAGTCATATATCTTTGTAGATTATCACCTCTTGTACCTCCACTTTCAAAGAATGCCATTTCCTTTTGGAATTTTAGAACTTATATTCTATATTACCAAGGAAATGAAAGAAACAAATTGTTTTCCTAATAAGCTGGACACATATTATGTACACTATACAAGACCAAAAGCAATGGATTTAAGTTTTTGGAATAAATAATAGACTAAATCAATCCCGAAATCCCGGGGAATATTTGATTCTAATCCCAGGATTTCGGGTTCACAGAATTGTACCATTGGCCAGGTTGTACCGGGATTGCCATCTCTAGGCACACTGTTATAAAAACGGTACTATAACTAAACTGACCATATTTGCCGAAGAAAAAATCAGTAGATTTTGTAATCAATTGGTGAAAATCATCAAAAAATTAGAAGTTGATGTATATGATCGAGGAGCAAAAAAAAATCCTTATCTGGGCCACTGTGTCAGGTGAGTAAAAGGTAATAAAACGAAGTTAATAAATTCAGTACATGTTATATTTTTTCTAGTCGGATCGAGCAAAAGAAACGTTATCAGGCTGAATTTGCATAATGCAATTAGTGTAATTTACAAAAATCAGTACAAAATTCAGTACAATTGTAAATCAGTACAGAGCTTTGAAATTCAGTACTGTACTGAATAAATCAGTACGAATGGTCGCTTTAACTATAACATCCTATAGTGGTGAAATTATAGTGCGGCGAGGACCTACATTATCAGCACTATAAATGCGCCACTAAAGGATGGTATAGTGCTGTATTTATAGTGTTGATATTGCAAATTCTCACCGCACTATAATTCCACTACTATAGGATGTTATAGTGCTCCATTTACAGTGCTGATAGCATATTCTCATTAGTCATACACCACTGTCAGAATGCCTAAACGAAGCTTATGTATATGCATGCTGTTTTATGACTTTTGTTAATGCGCGAGATGGTAATGTCGGTAAGCTGCGTACGAACCTACGGGGCCTTGGTTCGAATCCAATGGTTGATTATTCAAAAGGTATAATTTAAAATAACATAATTCTTAAAATAATTAACAAAAAATTACATAATTTGGGAAATAAATCAATGGGATTGAAAGGAAAAAAAATCGACCCAGATCTTACAGTAGCACTGCAGTACTTCTATAATGCTGCTGCATCAGTCACTATAAGATGGTTATAACATTGCACTGGCAATGTTACAGATCTCTTATAGTGTACTTAATGTGTGCTTATAATATCCGATTCATCACTATAAATCGTCCTATTTGCTACGATAGTTCCAACCTTACGGCACTGTAACGGTACTAAGAAACGCCACTATAAGATGGAATAGTGTTCTAATAGAAACCAAAATATTTCTTGGGAAGCTGTTAATAATACAATACCATATTCAGATGGATAATTATGTGATGGATGTGATGGATAATTGGTGAAAACCAATTATGTTTCCATAGTTGCCTTGAAACACATGATGCCTTGCTTTGATTGGAGGTGATTATTTAAAGAGGCCATGACTTTAATCATAATAGATGCCTATCGGATTTAAAAGTTGTAAACAAAATGGTATTGAAATGTGTCTAGATAATAACTATACTTGCTTGAGTAATAATCGCAGGTTTTTTGTGCAGTTATAATATATCTTAGTTTTATATAGTCTTTGGCAATAGACTTATGTAAGTTAAATGCAGTAGCGATATTCCGACTGATTTTTATACATTTTTGGAATAATTGTACTGGCAATAAAGCTCGCAACTTCTTCATCAGGCAGAAAAATTTGAAATTTAATTTAAACCGTTGCGAAATTTATTAAAATTAAAGCTATAAAATAGAGTAGAGTACAAATTTGAACTTAAGTCATACATTTTTGTTCGCTCAATCGATAATATACCCCAAGGCAAAAATATTGTGCTGATAGACAAATATGTCGAAAAATTAGTGAGAATCGCGTTGCAGATCATATCAAATAAACAGTAACAGGAAGTTATTTTATACTTCCTTTTAGAATATCCTTAATTTTAATAGAATTCTCATATATATTGTTTTAATATAGGAATAAGTCGACGATGCCACTGAACCTAACACTGCTCAAAATGGTTATATACTCGTATATGCGTAAAAATGTATGATGTATGATATTTAAATTTGAATTTCCTTGAGAATTTTCTGTACAAAAATAATAAACAGATTACAGATATATTACTTTGATGTATGATTAGAGGCACATGTCAGAGTAAAGCAGCGGGTGATTTTTTTTCTTTCTATAAGCCCACTGCGATGATAATTCGGCACTTTTTATATCTAGATTAACATGTTAAGCGAAATCAATTGAAAATTGATAAATAGTTTTTTATTACAAATATGTGTCTTGACCTCTTGAAACTAAGAGTTGTATGTAAAATGTACGAGTAACTTATGTTAAATTTTTATTATACGGCAATTATCAGTTTACAGTAAAGTCATGCATATATGGGACATCTGTATATATCTAAAAGACTATAGGTCCTAATTATTAACTTACAAGCCTTTAGAGTTGATTGTCATTAAATTCCTTTCTGTATACAACAGTGTATATTTTTATTAAATAGTTTTGAGACTTCTATACAACCTTGCCTTCGAGACACACCGTCACCGATTTATTTGCTTCCCATAAATTATCTAATTAATTGTGTAAAGAAAAAGCGACTCCAAAAAAACCAAAAATATTTAAACATTTAACACAAAAAAGTTCAATGAGAAACCGGTCAAAATGAACTTGTAGGCACATGTGAAATATTAATTTATAGGCCATTCTTCATATTAATTATGGTAAAAGTTTCTATAAGATAGACTCCGAAAAAAAACATCCCGAAAAGAATATTTAAATATTAAATTATTAAATTCATAAAACAATTACAGATCTCGAGATGCTCTTTTGTCGGTAAATCAATGAACCATCATCTTCAAGAAAACAATACGAAAGTTTAAAAATATATACAAGTATAATAATTTTTGAGATAGTTCTGTTATTCAAAGTTTATACGAGTATGTATGAAGATACAATTATCGTAATGTCATAGATACAGTGGGTTCTAGAAATGTTTCATCTATCGATAATTAGTTAGATCGGTGCAAAGAAAAATCAAACTTTCAGTTTCAAATCGAATTAAATTCTTAAATCGTACCTACAATTCTTGGTTCTAATAAGAAAATTTCTCAAGCCGCACTTTTTTCTTTCTTGGTTCACGAGTTCTCTTTCGTTGTCCTACTCTATTACCGGAGTTATAACAGAGTAAGGGCGTGAATATGTTGGAGCGTCTAGAAATATGCGCTTGTATTTCTCTTCTCTCTTATCGACGCTATTATCGTTAGTAGACGCTCCAACATATTCACGTCCTAACTCGTATCTACAGTGTAGTTTATGTGCTGTTGTTTTTATATGTTTTAGGTATGATCTTCATTGAAGAGAGATACAAGTTATACCTCTAAAGTAATAGTTAATATTTCCATTCCGTAAAAGATATTTATTCTTTTTGTAAACTTTATTTGCTTAACTAATTGTTCAAAAATAAATTTTGAATCTTATTAGTATTTTCTTTTAGCCGAACTTTATAAAGATTTTGACTCAAACTTTAAATGATTTTGCAAGGAACATTAATTGATTTTAAACTGAACTTTTGAATTTAATTTAAAATGCTATTTTGAATTGAACTTAATTATATTTTAAATTTTATTTTTTAATGATTTTTCATTTTTTGAATTGAACTTTATATGATTTATTGAATGTAATTTTCTTCTGCCGCAGAGAAATATAAAAACGCAGAAAGTTGCTTCGAAAATTAGGTCAAAATACAAAAATTAAATATATCAGAAAAGTTGAAATTTATGTAAGGAATATCAAAAATTCGTATAGGCTCGCACAGATAAATTTGAATATCGGACATCCCCAAATTTGTTCCGGATTTCCCGATTATAAGTTGAGGGATAATGGAAAAATATTAAAATTAGACTTTTTGTACAAAAGCTCTGCAAAAACTTGAAAGCTGCCAGAATTTATTTATTTCTCGAACCTAATTATTTTCATTTTAAAACTATTTTTTATCCAGATATCGGCCCATTAACGAAATCAAAAGTAATTAAAAGCTTAAAATTAAAATGTCATTTTTATAATTTGGAATCTAATCTTTTTTTGATTGATTTAATTTAGATAAATCATGAAACTTCGCTAAAAACTTTCTCGATCGACTGTAAGCTCAAAGGAAGCTTGAAGTTTAGAACTAAATTGTTAACGTTTTACATATATTTTATATCCGAATATCGATCTCTTCACGAAATTTTAATTTTTCCCCAGAAAACATAGTTCACCAATCTCGAAAGGTCATTGAAAGCATATATTCATGCAAAATTTCATACCCATAGCTGAATTTTTCAGGAAAGGGGAATCAAGGACAATGAATGCCTTCATGATAATTTACCTTCAATTCATTAAAACTTTCGTAGAGATTTAAATTTTCCGCAGAGCTTATGAAAGTTCCCAATTTCAATTAAACTTGGGAGATAGAATAGATTTGATTATGATTAAATAATATTTTTATTAAAAGCGTTGGATATGCTTTTGGAAGTTTCTTAAAGCTCGTTTCAGACAAATTTAAGTTGCATTGAAGTTAAATTATTGGGATAGAAAATAGATTTTCAAACATGTATTATAAATTTAAAACCAAAACCTAAAAATTTCTTCCAGCTTTTAATTTTCCACGGAACTTTTAACGATAATTTCGGATTTTATTTAAATTTAACTATTGGGGAAAAAATTAGATTCCACACTCACTAAAATAATATTTTAATTAACAGCTTTCGATGAGCTTTTGGAACTTTCTCAAAGCTTTTTCTGAAAATTTTCAATTTAACTGATTTTAAATTATTAGGTCGGAAAATAAAGTTCCAAGCAAATAAACTCTAAACTCTATAAACGTTAATGGAGAGTATAGATCGTATAAAGTTGATCGGTCTTGTCGATATTTCAGGTGTGCTCTGCGCTTTCTATACTTTAGGCTGCATGCCACTGTTTGAGTAGGATTATATATCCGTTGAACTCAACATTTTCTGTTGAAAATCTATGATTAATTGTAAATTAGAACCTAACGTACTTTACACCAGCTCAGTTTGTTATTATTGTTGGAACAATTTTTGAACCCACAGTATATTTCTTTTGATTAGTTATGAGTGTAAGACAAAAACCAACAAAATTAATTTCAATGCTGGTACTATTTCATCACCGGCAACAATATCTTCTTTAGGATGGTTGGTAGAGAAGTATAAGAGAACCTGGTACACGGGTTCCCTACATTTTTTTCCTTCTATAAATACTCCACCGATGCCGATTGATGGTGAAATATTGAAAAATATTCTTTCTGATGAGTTCAATCTTCAAATATTGAAAGAATGTGACTGATTAATGAATCTGAAACAAAAAAAAAATTAAATCTTCACAGATATGCATTTCATATATTTCAAAATAACTAATTTTTTTCCTATTTTAATTTTCTAAATACCTTTATGGATTTTATTTGTTTGTTTTATAATTTTGTCTAGTATTGTTTGGTTAAGGTTGTTATATTTTATCTAATTTAGAATTTTTTTTTTATCATTGGATCTGGTGAATACCTATTTGGGAATGACGAATGACCCTCAAAAGACCTGTTCCATATATTTGTGGAATTTTTGAAATCTTCAAATTGTTTGATCATAATTTTGATGGATGGGCAGGCAAAGCATAAGGTTATAGGTATGCTATATGCCATATAAATTAACAATGAACCCATATAAACCCATCTTTAGTTGGATTAAAAAAATTATCTTAAAAATTCCTTACCCACAAATTGTACAAATTAGAAAATTAAATGCCTGAATATTACTCTTGCGAAATATTCCATTTAAAATTACATATAAGATCGATTTGATTTGCCTACAGCTGAAAAATTATTGAAAATAAATTCGAATTAACATAAATGCATTACAAGCAATTCTCGTATTACTTCTGCATAATTTTATTTATTTTCTGCAATAAATTGCGAATAAAATTGTAATCAGTGAAATGTTTCTATTCCAATTTTAAACTTGTTAAAATTTTGTTAATACAAAATCTCTTAATTTAATTCAAAGACTTTAAGGCAATATTTGTAATGATTACATAGAAAATTACTTGGTGGTGTATAATTGCATTCAACGCATTTATAAATGTAAATTATTTTGTTCTAAACAAATTATGCAGACAATTATTAATCCTCCTTCTTCTTCAGATATAAATATGTTAAAATATTAATATTTTAAATTATTCTTGCAAATTGAATTTGTCCTCGTTGTGTTGGACCATCGATAGGTGTTGCAGATAAATTTCTGAATACTAACATAATATTTATTATTGGATGTGTCCTAGGAAGAAAACAACATTGAAGTTTTTGTCTTAGATAAATAAGAATTGCGTTTAAAGGACGTCAATCTCATTTATTAACAGACGCCAACTCATATATGATTTCCGACATTTAATATAACGTTTTATCTAAATAATTTAAATTGTTAAATCAATTTTTAAAAATTCAACATAATATTTAAATTTAAAAAAATCAATTAAAATTCATTAAATGAAAGTATCCCAATAATTCTAAGATTCCAAGAATCTAAAATCAATCAAGGAAAGTTTTACTCAAAGGTACTTAATTCCCAAGAAATTTGAAGATTTAAAATTTGGGAATTTAAAATAGATTTTACTAAAAAATTAATGAAGATATCGTGAAAAATCCATAATAAAATAAGTCATACACGTAATTTTTTTACCGCAGCATTAATTTAATAAAATAAATTAATTAAAAGGTAATAAATAATTCAAATAATGTAAATTAATTAAATTAAATTACTTATATTTATTTATTTAATCAACAGGTATTTACCCAACTGATATAATGATTACATTGTAATTATAAGCAATATTTGTGCGATACAGTAATAAACACCCAAGAAACAAATTTAAGATAAAATAATATTAAGTGATATAAAATTATAATTAAATTAATCAAAAGTCCAAAAAATACAAATAAAATAATAATAAATAATAAACATATATCATTTATGAAGACACCTAAGAAGAAAGTGATAGTTGAAGGTTCATAGTTCTAGTTATCAATGGAGTTGAGAACAGACTGAATAACCGCGAGCTTATAAATATAGTACTACAGTACTGACATGAGCTAACCGTCCGGAGCAATCTCTCTGATGCATTTTCGAAAATGTTGTCGCGATATACCGGACTAGAATTAAATACAGAAGACATTCTATTAATGGGTTCGAAGCGTCCCTAGTTCGTTCTGTACCGTGAACACGTTAGCAGTTCATTACAGCGGAGTTGACGAGGGGGCATCACCTTGATATTGATCAATGATAATAGCTAGCAATACGATTAGATAGCAAGTCGAAAATAATAAAGCCCCAGAAAATGACCATCGGATTTCAAGTGTATCAATATCAATTAATGGACACCTCTGTGCATACGCAAATCGCGCGGAAGATTAAGTTTATCAACCCAACCTACTTTTCGGAGAGCGTATCTTATAAATCGTTTCTGGATAGCCTCTATATTATTTAAATGAACACTGTATTTCGGAGACCGCACTACACTACGGTATTCCAAATGGGGTCTTACAAATGAACAGTATAGAGACTTCAGGGGGTATGGATCGTTCAAATCCCTGGCGCAACGCATTATAAAACCAAGCAATGAGGAAGCATTGGAGACAGTACAACCATAGTACCTCACAAATGACAACTTATCATCGAACAGGACACCAAGGTCACGAAATTCCTGGATTCGACTTATGTCAATACTATTTATCGAATTGAATCATACAAAAGGTTCCAGTTTGCGGTGGAAACTAAGTGACATACATTTTTTTACATTCAATTCCAAACAGTTCTGTCTACACCAATCTGATAGTAAATTAATATCCTGCTGCAAAAGTGCACAGTCGTTTAGGTTGTTAATAATGGAATATATTTTCAGATAATCCGCATACATCAGATATTTAGCATGTCTGAATTTGTTTGGTATATCATTGACGAACAGAAGAAATAACAGGTGATCTAGATGGCTAACCTTGGGGAACCCAAAACTTAACTGAAAAAGTTTTTGATTCATGATTATTGACCTTAGCAGTTGGGAACGGTCAGTTAAATACGACTTGATCCAATCCAATAATGATGAGTGTATACCGATTTCGTATAACCTACGAATCAGACATCTATCGTTCACTCTGTCGAAAGATTTTTACATATCGGTGTAAACTACATCTACTTGTTTGCCCTTTTCGATTGAAGTTAAAGTAAAGTTAGAAAACTCTACAAGATTCGTAGCTGTCGACCTTTCATGAGTCCATGTTGTGTTGACGATATGATATGCTTCACATTAGAGAATATAATATCGGTTACTACTGACTCAAAAAGCATTCCTAAAGTGGGAAGGAGCGATATTCCCCTATAGTTTGCAACATTATTTCTTGACCCCGATTTATGGATAGGTGTAACATGAGATAACTTCCACTTAGTCGGAAAAAGACCAGCTGATAATGACTTATTAAAAATCAAGCAAAGAGGTGCCGCTAGTGATTTACCGCAGCGACGAACGAACAACGGAGATACGCAATCTGGCCTATCTTTCTCTACATTCAACTGGTTAATAGTTTCCAAGATTTCTGATTCAGATAAAACAATCGAGCCAACATCAATCTTAGGAATCGAGGCGGCAGTGCTCATGTCCGAGACCAAGACCTTGGAGTCAGTAATATAATCATCTTGGAAAAAATTGTTGAACAGATTACAAATTCTCTAGGTGATGACTTTTTCGACGAAATATAATACATCGTTGAAGGATAGCCATTAGTCTCCCTCTCACTTCTTACATACGCCCAAATGCATTCCGGATTTTGAATAAGTTTACCCTGTACGTCGTCTAAATAAGGGCTGTCCTTATAGGACAATAATGGACAACTTTTAAATATCTTCGCCAGAGAGATATATCGCACATAGTCCGACTGTTTCCTTGTTCTGAGATATTTGCAGAATGCGTCGATTTTCCGATTTTTTAAAATTTTCAAAGACTTAGAATACCATTTGGGACAACTATTCTGAACAAACCGCTTCACAGGTACGTATCGTTCCAGACCCACCAATAAAATGTCATAAAAGCGGTCAACAATTCCGTCAACGTTAATGATTTTACCAAGAACATGGCACCAATCAATATCAGCAAAATATTGATTTAGTGCCTCGAATTTCGATTTCCTAAAATAAAATCCGGAATAAGGAATTTCCGGAATGGTGTTTTCAATATCTGCGTTTTATCTCTACTGGATAATGGTATCGGTCAACCTTTGAAAGCGGGAAATCACTATTAAAATGAAAAACGTCGTCAGGATAATTCGACCATGCAAGATCTAAGACGCGCTCCTGAAAGTTAGTCACGTGATTAAGCTGACTAAATCCCGCACATAACATTGCATCGAGAAATGCTGTCTCAGATGTAGATCTGATATTAGTTGGGAGTATTACATCATTCTTCTCAATATCCTCCACCCAATTCACACGACGCATGTTGAAATCCCCCACTGCCAGCAAAATATCGACGTCAGATGCATAACTATATACGCTCTCGAGCACCTGGCTATAGGCAATGTATAAGTCCTCAGATGTATCTGGCGGAATTACACTGCGCATAAAAATAACTTCTTACTCTTAAGCTCACACATAAAATCTCCAATCGGGGAGAACAACTGGACATCGGGGAGCTCAACAACCTCACCGTGGAAACCGGAGCGAATGGCAGCAGCAACGCCGCCACCATCAGATTTGCAACTATTAAGTGCGGATCTGTCACATCTATACAATAAAAATATTTATCATTAAATAATTCAGCGGTCTGAACCAGTTAGTTCGCCCAAGTTTAAATAGCCTTTTAAGACTTCTAAGCCATTTAAATGAAACTTATAACTGAAGTAAATAACAGAAATATGTAGTAAATAAAATATTTAAAAAAATCTCATTCAGGGTTCATATTCGAACCGTTTTAAGCTAATAAAAGGTAATTAACATATTCAATTAAGTTAACTTATTTAATAATTTCGATAAAGAAATTTAATCAGAAACTTAAAATAACTCAAATTGAAACAAAATTCGAACTAACCGTATTTATTGAGTAAAATTTCGCTTAATTTGGGTATTCCTTTAAATTAAATTATAAAATTTCATACAGTAAATATTGACTCGATGAACTTTTATCTCAAAACCATTTAACTTATAGCAATTTAACTTTGCAAGGAATTAAAAATACAAATTATTTCCTATCGGCTTAATGAAAGTTTACCAACATCATAACTTTGTTCACCTCATTCAAATACCATGTAAAGTCAACGTACATGATACTGTAAAGTGCATATATGATGCATACGGTACGGTTGGATGGGATATTATTTTAAAAGAAGTCAATTCGTTGTGGGGTGTGCCACGAATTATATGTTACAAAACATGCTGCTGGGTATTTTTAATGCATATTTATTCGAAATATTTATCGATTTCTGCATGGAAAAAAAATAATTTTTTAGTCTTAGATTAGATAAGGCATTCTCAATGAGAAAAAATTCTTTATCTCAAGATTAATTTACCAGAATATTTATCAGAAAATTATTGGGTCGAGTATGTATTATTATTATACCGAATTATCTTCTACAAGAAATAAACAATAAATAAACTAAACTTTTAGTTAATAATAAATAATTTCGTTTGTTATTTTCAAAAATGAATTATTTTTTTTATCACGCAGAAGGGCAATGCGGAAGCAATCCCCATTGTTGATTAAGGAAAATAATCTGTAATTCATAAATTTAAAATAAAAAATTAAGAATTTCCATATAAACTTTTATAATAAAAAGAATAACCCTATCGATTTCAAGGTTTGCATATAAATTTGTTTTGTTATTTATTAGTTAAATAATTCTGATTATTTTTTTTTCTTATTCATTTATTCGAACTTAAATTTTTGTTCACTAATATTTAAGATCGAAATTTTCCTCGATATACCATTTCTACGATATTTTTACCTTTATTTGCACAAGATATTATATTTCTTAAATATCTGGCAAAGATTATGTAGAAAATCGATATATTTTTTTTCATATTTTAGTTATTTTATCGTTTAACATTAAGAGATAATATACTAAGTCGAACAAATAATATGAATTGCACATGTGACTCATAAATATTATTTTTTAAACAGTGGATATTTATCAAGGGAGTATCCAGTGGCTCACAGTTATAGTAAATATATAAATAGCAGTTATCCAAAAAACTCCATAATAAATATAGTATAATTATCAGAAAATATGAATTGTATACATTTATACCCTCTTAGAATTTAGTAAAAGAAAATAATTGTTTTCTAGGTATCTTCTGTTAGAAAATATTAAAAAATAAAGACTATGGAATTAGCTCAAATAAATATGTACAATGTACATACTTCAAAATAGGTATTTTCAAAAATAAAAATAAAATAAAATTCATTTTTAATTTAATTAATTTAAATTTTTCATCTTATAGAAAGTTTTCAAATTATTGTAAATTTGAGACATCAGTCTGAAACACAAGGAACACTCTTTACTTAATATCCGAGATTAGGGAAATACAATACAATTGCCTGAATAAATTCAAAAGTGAACAAATTTTAATATTTCCGGCAAAATAATACATTTCAAAACTTGGTATCATTCCTTTAGAGGATGATTTGTTCAAGGTAATGTCATTAAAACTTTAATGGGTTGTTTCGCAAGTTAAGTTTTTAAATTGCTTCCAAACATGAAAATTAAGATGCTTATAGGTTCGAAATATTTTGAGAACTTCTTGAATTTTCTCTCTGTTTCGTCAAATTAATCAGTAAGTTGTATGTTATTAAATTCTTCATCTACTGACATACTACAAGTATAATGTTTAATGTTTAATGTTTACAATTACCCATTTAGAGATTTTGATCTTATACTCGTACGATCTCGATCTACATTTTTTTTAGAGTCAACTTACATTAAAAACTTTTCGCCATCAAGAAAATATCTGTATATAGAATATAGATGGCTTGTCGGAAAAGGATATGTGTGCAAGACGCTAGGGCTAGGGGTTCCTTTTCATTTTTTTTCGCTTAATACAATTTTTGCATAAATGCTATATTGTCAAGTCAAAGAAAATAAAGGATAAAACCCGAATTAAATGTAATAAACTTGACAAACTTAAACTTAATTGCCACTTTAAAGACTCAAGAAAGAACTCCATTTCAACATCAATTTAGTATAATAATATATATTCATTACAGTGCAATTTTTTTTAATTAACGGCAAGTTTATAATTTTTATTAGATTTTCTAATTTAATTTCTTTCTTTTCAGGTACCTTTTACAATAATTGGAAACTTGGGAGTCACCCGTCTCTAATGCAAAAGTTGGCCATTTAAACATTTGCTCTACATTTCAGGTGAATGTAGAGTAGGTAAATGTGATAGTTTCATATATTAACCACTTAACAAACTTAATCTAACATGGTATATAACCCAATAAAAGAAAAACCGCAAAATTGCGCGCTTGCCCACAGATCTTTCACCAACTTAAATTGAATTTATATTTTCGAAATCAAACCTAGGTCCTCGGATTTTGCAGGTACTTTCTTTGTATACATATATTATTCTGGACTTCCTTCCCCACTTGACGGTCCAACACTCCCCGCCTGTATGTCGGTCTAAAACACAAGAAGAGTCATTTACAAATACAAATCTTGATATTTCTGTTATTTGAAACCTATAATTATTCCCGCAACTCACCACAATTTGTAATCGGTAATTACGGCAAACTTACCAGTTGTGGTTCCGGGTTATGATACCTTTCCATTCTCATACTTCTCTGAAAATTTCCTTCAATCTAATTTATTTTTAGCTGAGGCTGCGATTTTTCTATATAACACAGTTCCTTTTGTTCCCTTTTTAGTCTCTTTGCGCCAATTAACTATTTAGTCAATCAACCCTGTTGTTTTGCACTACGGTGACCCTTCAGGGGTGCGCAGCATGAGCCACAAATCCATCAACAGCATGATTTATCTTAGTAATTGGGGTTTCATTTCGACGATTTGGCATAAATTTGAATTTTTCACTTCTCGTTCGGCTTCAGATTTTTATCGTCGATTGTATATACCAGACTGATGAAAATTATTAAAATATTTTAAAATCCGTCAATCTGGTACATCAGTAAATGCATTACACGAACAATCTGAACCAAATTGATGAACTGAACTGATGGCAAACTGAACGGGTAACCTCCGTCTGAAATTTTTATATAATTTATTCTGTATTTAAAGTTTTGAGACGCCTTGGTTTGCGTAATGCTTTTCCCATGAAAAAAAATATTGTTTAATTAACCACTTAAGACATGACTTAATTTTCGATTTTCTGACAAACCTTAGACTTTTTGAAGTGAAACTTCTTTGCGGAGGATAAACCAACAATTGATATAACGGAAGTTGGTTGGACGTTTGGCTTGCCAGTGTTTAGAAATATTTCTATACCGAAAATAAAGAGGAATGTATTTCATACCGAAAATAAATGTCGGTGCAGTGTGGAGACGCCAAATATTGAATTCAGCATTTAGCTTACCAGTCGTTTCGAAATCAGACCATACCGAAAAAAAATACTGAAGTCAGACATATCCAGACGTCAAAACCAGTTAAATTGAGGTAGGAAATGCAGGTGCAGTGTGCAGACGCCAAATATTGACGACAACATTTTTCTTTAACGGGGTGACCCAAAAAGAGTCTTTCTTTTACAGGGTGTCCCAAACATTTTTTACTCGATTATTTTTTTTCTCTTACAGGGTGACCCAAAATGTTTTTTCTTACAGGGTTACCCTAAAAATTTTTTTCCCAAATATTTTATTCTCTTTTTTCTCAAAAATTTTTTTCAATTACAAGGTGACCCAAAATTTTATTACTTACAGGGTGACCCAAAATTTGTTTTCTTAAAGTGTGACCAAAATCCATTTCGACCCAAAAACGAAACACGAATTTCTTATTTTCTCGCTTTTCTTATTTTATTATTTGTTTTAAGTGAAAGGACAGTTTTAGTTGACGTTCCATAATTGTCAAGAATTCATCTGAACTTTAATTAGAAATTATGGATATTTCTCTTGTATTATAGGGATCACAATTTGTTCCATGTTATATGAAACAATGAAATATATCAATATACAATAGTTTAATTTTAAACAATCCTTTGCAAATATAGTACACAATACAATTAAATGATCAACAAATATAATTATCTTCATAATTTTTCTTCCTACGTGATAAAGGATTAATAGGTCCAAGAAATTATTTATTCTTCCCAGTGTGCATATAGTTTGCATTTGATCAGGTAGGAACTATACGCAAGTTGGATACACATTTCTCGAATTCTGAATTTTTCAATTCCAATGAATATTTAAATTTATCCATTATTCACATCACTATTAGGCGGTCAAGGATATCAAATGAATATCAATATGGCTCCATTAAAACTTTATATATAAACCCTACATAGACCCACCACTGTCCGCTAAAAAGTGTTCTAATACAAACTATAAAATATTTACTTGTTTTTTTTTTTAAAGACGCCAATTCTTGGTTACAATATGAAACTTACTCGATCTTGTATGCATTTTATTTGGCTCATGGGTATTACAATATTATAGTAGGTAGATATAAATTAATATATTCTGATTGTCTTTTTTTTCTGTGTGTAACTAAGGGGGTCATTGAATAGGTTAAACAGGCCCCATCATCGAATTCGATTATTATATTATTATCTCGTACATTTTTACTCAAACTAACTATGTACGGCTATTTCTATTCAGCATATCTGTATATGACTGTGTTTAAGTGAAATAGATTCGTAGTGCTGAAATTGTATTTAAGTATGATATCCATTCTGTAGTGGAATAAGTGGAAGTTCCATCACCGTGTAAACCAAATAGGGTTTTCTCAATCAATATTGCCACCTACCAATTGTTCAATTGAATAATATTGTAAAATGGGAATGTATTCGGAATGTAGCGATTTAATAAAATCTATTAGTAATTTCATTATATTAACCGATTAATAAATTTGATGAACATGTTCTTTTATAACATATACAAGTATACATATTACTGAGGATACTTACCTACTAGAATTATTAGAAGTGGCAATTAAGCAATTTTCACAGTAAGTTTCAACCCAGCTATACCTTGAAATTCTTCCTTTAATTATAAAAGTTCGAAAAAGATGAAGAAAACTTTTGTTAATTATTATTTACTTAATTTTTTTTTTATTAAAAATAATGTATGGAAATTTCAGGTTGTCTCTTAGTAAAGAAACCAAATAATGAAATGCTATACATTATAAGTAAATATCTATTATACATTAACATATTTTAACATATTACACTTAAAAAATAATATATTAAATTAATAAATGTGTAAATAAATGTGTTGAACGAAAAGTATAACATATTTCTTAACGCACAAAAACTATTATCAAATGTAACTCATATTAATAAACATGAACTTGTTTGGTCAAACTTTTTGACACCAAAGTGTTAATTTCTATAAAAATGCTACTGTATCAGTTCAATATTATTATACTACATTTTGCTAGCCGTCAATAATTATATCAGATGCTTCTGTTATTCAAATAAAATAATCCAGATCTGTGGATTATTTGTGTTAGTATAAAATGCACAGTGGTTAGAAATATTTAACATTTAGCATTAAATGAATTCAGGTTTTTGATTATTAGTAGGAAAAATCAAGATATGTAAGAAAAGAACATATGAAATAAGTGAAATAATTAAATTATTCAAAAATCATATTAAATTCTATTGAATTGATTATATAGGTAGGAAAATATTGTATACTGTAGTCTAGATTTTCGCTAATATAACTATAAGGAAAAATTTGAATAATATGGCACTTTTAGTCAGGAATAAGGACAATTATTTTTGTAGGACCTACCCTCATCTAAACTATAGAAAACCTATCCTAATAGATTCTATTTTAATCCGCAGTGAATTTGGAAATCAAGACCAATGTGTTAACTTACTGGATGTTATACTAGGTATGTGTAGTTAAGATTTCGGATTTGAAAATTGGCTGACCATTTAAATTATTATGTAAGGAATAACCGTATCCAATGCCGAATCCAATAGATTTTGACGACGGTCCGTGCCTAAAAGTTTGCTTCAAATCGCTGAATTAGATATTAAATTTACATAAACCGCATTACAGATTGTCATTTTTTCAATGCGATGAATTAAGGTACTGTTCCCTTTACAATTTTAAAAGAATCGACTATTTTTCATATCATCCTCTTTGAAATTATAACAGAAATATCCACGTGAAATTACAAAATGAAATTCCATGCAAATCCATGCTCGATATAGGTAGGTATTTAATTCGATTTTAAAAAATGTTCAATAAATAAACCACAGAAAAACTTTAAAAGCATTTTTCTTGCAATGACTCTTTTTAACAATACCGACAGTTAATTTCCGGATCCACGGAACCGATTTTCATAAATTTTGGGGCTGTTTTACGTAATTTACAATTTGGGAAAAAAATCGAGAAAAGTGTGGCGTAGAAAAAATTATTTAAAAAGGCGAGTTTTGAGTAGCTTATTTCAGATATCCCCCAGTGCCGCACTTTGAAAGGGGGGGGGGGGCGAAGTCGGGTACCGCCCGAGGGTATCTAGACTGGTTGGGG
Organism: Symmerus nobilis; assembly: GCA_027564815.1. NCBI lineage: Eukaryota > Metazoa > Arthropoda > Insecta > Diptera > Mycetophilidae > Symmerus > Symmerus nobilis. Next base: position 2,694 of record JANTOP010057775.1, on the reverse strand, counting down.
TGCCCAAGGCGCCAGTGTATAAATAACTGAGCAATGAGCAAAATTTACAGGATCAACTGGCGACATCCAGATTAACCGTCGACAATCTTTCTAGGCTGCGGGTCAAAACCAACCAACCAACCAACGTTTCGGGTCAGTGGTATTTTCATTTTTAAAACAATCTTTTTGGCGAATATGATAACCCCCAAATCCTTCCCTGCTTAAATGCGGGAAAAAATTATTAAAGTGGAGCATTGGCGTGCGGTCAGCGTCACCATAAGATGTGCAGAATTTGTGTGCCGAAAAAAAATGTAAAAACGCAGAAAGTTGCTTTAACAGTTAGGTAAAAATACGAAAATTAAATATTTGGAAATAGTTGAAATTTATCTATAAGAAAAATCAAAAATTCGCAAGGGCTCGTACCGTGAGATTCTAATATCGGACATCGCAACATTTGATCCGGATTTGCCAATTATTTTCTTCGGATCTAAAATAATCTAATAATGCAGGAAGCTTCTAAATTAGTTGTAGAAAAATTCAAAAATATCCAAACAAACTTAAAAGCTCCCAGAAAGCTTTATTTTCGGAACCTTATTTTTTACGTTTTAAAATCTATTTTCTATCCAAACACGATCCTTTAACGAAATTTAAAATTTTTCCAAAATAAAGCTTTTAAAATCTTTAAAGCTCATTAAAAGCTTAAAATTAAAATCTTAATTTAAATAATATGGAATAGAATTTTTATCCGATTCATTAAATTTAAATGAAATATTGAATTTTGGAAAAAATTGTGTTTTCTGGACCTGAACTTAGCCAGCTCATAACTTTGTGAATTTTGAGTTTTTTTTCGGTCAATTTTTATGCAATCTTAAAATATCAATAAATGATAATAAAATGGATAGTAAAAATATTTTTTGTATCGTTTGTACAGAGCTTCAAAAACCGCCCGAAATTCATGCCTCTAGACTAGAATACCCCCTTAAGTGTAAATGTTTGCGCACATTTTTAATATTTTGGGCCTTCCACTTGCAATGCTTCTTACATTACGGAACTTAAGTATCAACGTGACATTTATTTTTTATTTTTTAGAAGTGCCTACATTTTCTTGTCTTTACGCTCTATGGTGGGACTACAATTGCATAACATAAGTTAATCCCATTGAAAAAAGGGGCCCTCAACATTACCTGAAAATTAAATACGCATTTTATATTCGTAGATAAGTAATCATTAAATTTTCAAGTAAGAAAAAGTCAAAACCACACATATTCAATATTTTACAGATTATTGGCTAACAAACTAATAAGATCAATCTTAAGAAAAAGAGACAAAATAAACAAAAAAAAAAATATATAACGCTTCTTGATCACATTCTTGATTATTATGCTACATCTTTTTAATTAGCAATTTTTAAACTTTCTCTGCTGAAATTTTTTGTTTTCCTATCGTAAAACACAATATTGCACCAGAATATGTTTGCAGTTTTACTGCAGCCGCTTTAATTGTACGTAATACTCCGTATGTAGAGACCTTTAAAAAAATATATGTAGAGATAGATTATGGGTATTTTTTATACGCGTAAGATTTAGGTAGACCGTACTTTATCGAACTTATTTTATTTTTGCTTTTCTTCTTTTCGTAATGCATATAAACCATCTTCATTTATCAGATAAGATTTCTTTGAATTAACTCCCTAATAGGGGATAGTGTTCGAGCTCGTATCAGTTTTTAGACCATATTATACCACATTTTATTCCCTCATATAATTTATATTAAATATAAAGATTTTTTTTATTGACGATGGAAATTCTGAATATCACACACATGCTGGATACTCTTCCGGTGTGTGAAACTTTTAATTTTGAGGACTGATGTTGAAAAAGAAATATTTCAAATTCTCTCTTGGTAGACGAACTCCTATGAAATTCTATTTTCTTTAATTTTCTGTTTCAACTTTATTTTAAAATAGTATTAATTTGTATTTGTGGTTGGATAAAAAGTTATAGGTTTTCAACCACTAATTTGTAAAAATAATTTCAAGTGATTAAATCAATACTATGTATATTAAACCTTTACCTAGATATAGTAGGTAGGTATAATTTAATATATTTTCGTATTTTATTACGATGTATATGGATGATTAAAATAAATTAGAATTTTACTTTGTACCAATTATTTATATTAAATTAGATAATCTCTCTTTTTATTAGTGATATTATATACGGATTATGAGACGGAAAGTCCAGTGGCGGTTAGTGCATGATCCAAATTAATGAAGAAAAAATCTGCTTAAAAACTTATCGAATCGAAAGGGTCATTTTCAGATTTCATATTGTCCTGGTTGTTATTATTAACAAATAATTAAAATATATACATATGATCCGTAAAGTACAAACATAGAGATTTATTACTCTTCTTAGGGGTTCATTAGCTACACCGGGGACATTCATTATTATCATCAGTTCAGTATCATTTTTTAATTCAGTGTTATTATTAGCATTCAACCATTTCAGTTCCTATCTCTCTACCCGCTTTACGCTTCCACATAGTATCTCTTTTCCTCATAATTTTTACTTTCATAATTATGTCATATTATATGTCAGGGGTATAATATTAGTAGTATAATAACACAAGGCAACGAAAAAAAAAATTTTTTTTTGGGTTTGTATTTAAATAAATAAATTCTTATTCTATACATAGAATAATAACAAAAATCTT